>CANUEY010243429.1:0-28322 GCA_948099555.1 Croton setiger
TAATTTTTGTTAATTTCTCCAAATAAACACTCAATTTTCTGTAAACTCTTTTTAAATTTTCCGGAAAAATTAAACTTTTTCTTCTAACCTTCAGACTTGTCTAGGATGATAAAAAAATAAATATGTAATTATTTAATAAAAATCTTAATTGAAAGAATAGATAATTGCTATAGTCATAAAAGGTGAATGGTTGTGCTTTACACAATAAAATTTTATCACATCACATCAATACAACAAAAGTGTTTGGTGCAGTTGGTTAACATGCATGCAACCTTGTTCGAGCTTTAATGTTTTCATTTTTCATATTTATAGTAAGTGGGCCCCATAGGTTTAATTTAATAATTAGAATGGTTCGATTCAAATAAATCATGGTTCGATTCAAATAGTCTGAAGGGTAGATTTGTCATTTTGAAAAAAAAACGTTGACTTTAACCGTTGACTAACGGTCAAAGGAACTCAGAGTACAATTTCCAAAAGTTAGGGACTATTTGATACAATTTTAGAAATAGAGTGACCTACGAGTCTATTAGGTCAAATCTCAGGGACCCAATAGTAATTACCCTTACTAAAAATAAGTTTCAAAAAACTGATATTTATTATAATTTTCCCAAAACATAATTTTTCATTATGGAGATGCAAAATAGTTTTTAGTGTATCTATTTTGCGTCTACTTGTGTTCACTTGTTTATCTCTTGGCTGGACACTTTGTTTGATTAAGGCTGCAAAACGTGCAGTGCAGGCTGACTCCCTTCTGCCGATAATTTACGCCCAAAAGTCACTCATATCAATTTTGGTGTACTTCAAGGGGAAGAACGGAAGCTCTCAGAACTCGCTCCACTGAAGTGGTTAGCTGAGACACGTAGTAAAATGGCACTAATTAAGCGTGGTAGAAGTGTTTTATGATTGATGTTCTTCTAGTATTTGTCTGGTTTTTTGTGCACCTGTCGTGGTGCCATATTGCATATTTGTGTGTGTATATATATTTATACAATTATATGTAAATATATTTCCTTAATTCTGGACAGACAAGGATTAAGAGTGGACTGAAGATGAGCTTGAGCAAACAGCCAAGGATATAAATATTGGTTATGGTGCTATAAATTAAGAATTGTCTTTCCTTTTCATTATGTGTGGTAGAAGTTAGGGACTATTTGATACAATTTTAGAAATAGAGGGAACTACGAGTCTACGAGCTTGCTCTTTTTCTATTGAAAAGAGTAGGGCTTTAGGTATCCAATAGAGACCTTCCAGACCGGCCTTTTTTAGCAATTCCCTTGTTGCATTTTCATTTTTATTAACGTAAAAGAAGAATCTACCATTCTTAGTGGTTCGAGTTTCAATGTGTCAACCCACCACATTATAAAATTCTAACTAAAGAATCCAAAGATCGTACAAGTTTCAATTGGACGGCAAAGATAATTACACCATCAATTATTCCCTAATGAATTGCATGGAAAAACGACAAATTTCCATTTTAGCTAGTTTATAAAACACATGATACGACAAGCTGCCTTGGCGTTCCTCGGCGCGAGAAGTGTCAATATCGGAATCATTCTTCGGCCGCCTTGATCCTCCACGTCCACTTATGGCCAAAAGCAAAACACCACAGTCACTAACAAATGCAGAAACAATCCAAACTCCCGCACATATAATGTTTAGTTATCATTTCAATCTAACATGGGAATTGTAACTTCTGGTTCAAACTCATTCTATCACTTTCTTTATCGATAGATGAAGCATTAAAGATCAAATCTTGATGGAAACTAAACAAACAGAAGCTAAGAAATTCAAAGATGAAGCACAAGGAGGGTATGGAAAATTCAAAAATTGGTGTTGGTGGGTGCTGATTTTGCTGGTCGGAGCAATGGTGTCAGTAGCAGCTGGATATACTATTTTAAGAAAATTTAATCACTTGAAGAAAAGTTCACATCACGATGGAGCCATTATCAAGAAATATGCAGATGCTCTTCAAGTTGCCTTGCAATTCTTTGATGTACAAAAGTGTAAGATTGCTTTGCCTAGTAGCTAGTTTTAAATTTTGGCAAATGGGTTTTCGTAATTATTATTTTAGATCCTGTTGCTATCTAAAATTTTATTTTTTTGGTACTCAAATTATAAGTAAATTTTCATTTTTGCAGCTGGGAAATTGGTGAATAACAGGATTGCTTGGAGAGGAGATTCAGGGTTGCAAGATGGGAAAGAACATGGATTGGATTTATCAAAAGGAATATATGATGCAGGGGATCTCATAAAATTCGGTTTCCCTATGGCTTTCACAGCAACAATGTTGTCTTGGGGTATTCTTGAATATGGAGATCAAATGAATAGAGTCAACCAATTAGAATATGCTCAAGATTCTCTTAAGTGGATCACTGATTATCTCATCAATGCTCATCCTTCACCCGATGTTCTCTATGTTCAGGTTTTTATATACAAATTCGACGCAATTCTGTATATTTCATATTGATTTAAACCAAATCTGATGTAAAGTTTGTTTATTTGAAGGTGGGGGATCCTGATTTGGATCATAATTGTTGGGAAAGACCAGAAGCTATGACAGAAGAAAGACCAGTTCTGCAAGTGAACTCATCATTTCCAGGATCTGATGTTGCAGCAGAAACTGCAGCTGCAATGGCATCAGCATCTCTTGTTTTCAAGAAAATTAACTCTTCCTATTCTAATTTGCTCCTATCACATGCTCAGCAACTTTTTAAATTTGCTGATACTTATAGAGGTTCTTATAGTGTGAGCATTCCCCAAGTTGAGAAATTTTACAACTCATCAGGTTATGGAGATGAACTCTTATGGGCATCTGCTTGGCTTTACCATGCAACTCGTGACAATAAATACCTTAGTTATGTTACTGAAGATAATGGAGATGAATTCTCTGATTGGGGTAATCCAACTTGGCTTAGTTGGGATGACAAGCATGTTGGAGCTCAGGTATATGTTTAAACACTACAAAAGAAAAATGCTTATTTTGCTCGGAAATTTGCTACAAAATTCCGAAGCATTTTAGTGACGCCATTGCTACAGAATAGTTATGGAATCAGTTATTTCAGATTTAGATTTGTTGTAGCAGATCCGTAGCAAAATATAATAATGGGGTTTTTGTTTGAATCAGGTTTTGCTATCTAGGATAAATATGTTTGGTGCAGAAGGGATTTCAGGGGAGGAGAATCTTGAGCTTCAAATGTACAGAGAAACAGCTGAGGCTTTTGTGTGTCGACTTCTTCCAGATTCACCTACAGCCACATCTAGCAGAACAGAAAGTAATAAACATGCTCATTTTACTGATATTGTTCATAACAAAATAAATGCTAGAATATAAAACTTTTACGATTAATCGAAATATGGCATTGCAGATGGACTTATATGGGTTCTAAAGTGGAACCCTCTGCAATATTCTGTTGCTTCTGCATTCATGGCACTTCTTTTTAGTGATTACATGGTGGCTTCCCATATTTCAACTCTTTATTGTAGTGGGAAATTCTACACTCCAGCCGATCTTCGTAGCTTTGCCATTTCACAGGTCTGTAACTTTTTATAGTATCTCATCATATAGTTGTTTCCTATGATGCACGGAAACTTCCGATCACCCAAGTTTCTCCATTTTGAAACAATTTCAGGCAGATTATGTATTGGGAAAGAATCCAATGGACATGAGTTATTTAGTAGGGTATGGAAATGAGTATCCTCAGTACATACACCACAGAGGATCATCAATTCCTGAAGATGCCAAAACTGGGTGTAAAGATGGATTTGTATGGCTTTACTCTCCGATGCCAAATCCAAATGTAGCTACGGGAGGTGTAGTTGGTGGCCCTTTCCTTAACGAAACGTACGACGACTCTCGAAACAACTCAGTTCAAGCTGAACCAACTACTTATAATAGTGCTCTAATGGTTGGGTTGCTATCTGGCTTAGTCACCTCTTCTTCAGTGGTTGATTCTTTCACATAACATTGCACAATTGTGGTGACTGATGATAATATTTTTGCATCAAGATAAGGGTAACCTCGTTGTTTAAATTCGAAATCCTTTTTGTCCTATTCTACTCTTTGTAAATGTGTAGTGTTGTTCATAAAATATACTCTTGATTGTAACATGTGTTTCAGAGGGTGATAGCTAGCTTGTGCTGAAATATGTTGTTTAGATATTTTAGTTCCTACCGCTTTTAATCTCGAGACTGTGTACAAATAATCCGATGTCTGATTTTAAAAAATAAAGTAAATTTCAGTCAAGCAAAAACATAGATAAAATTTATAATAACTCAGGAAAAATCATGCTTATTATACCATTTACAAAGCATCTAAACCGGTAGCCTAGCAGTTTTTCTCAACGGACCGGAGATCGAACCGGTGTGATGACTGGGTCATTGATTTTATTGGTTAGACCGATTTAAGGAGGCTTTCATTGGTCCAATAGGCAATGAATAACCAATTTTTGGAATTTGAATTCCACAAATTGAATTTCTAAATTGAATAAAGTTATATAAATTCATATAAATTCACATAATCAAATTTCTTTTTTTTTACAAATTATCCTTTAAATTTCTTCACAATAAATTATTTTCCCAATTTTTCTTCCAAAACTCAGAAATTGCTATTGTTGCAACTTTTATTACTTCTGTCGTTGCTACTACTGCTACTGCTGCATCACCTGCTATTGCTACTGCTGCTGCAACTACTGCTGTTGCGACTGCTACTATTGTGTTGATATGTTGTTTTAACTGCTACTACTGCTAGTAATGTTGTTATTGTTGCTACTGTTATGGCTGCTACTACTACTATTGTTGTGGCTGTTGCAGTTGCTGCTGTTGTTGATGATATTACTATTATTATTACGACTACTACTGCTGCTGCTACTACCGTGTGATTGCTAACTATTACTATTGATGCAACTACTCTTCTGTTGTTGCTATGATTACTACTACAACTACTACTGTTGTTGTTGCTGCAACTATTGTTGCGACTGCTCATACTGTTGATGTTGCTGTAGATACTATTGTTGTTGTTGTTACAACTACTATTACTGTTGTTGTTACAACTGCTACTACTATTGCTACTGCAACTACTGCTATTATTGTTGCTACAATTGCTAATGTTGCTACTGTAACTATTGCTGCTATTGCAATGACTATTGGAGTTGATGCTACTACAACTATTGCTACTACTACAACTACTGATACTATTACTGTGGTGACTACTATTGTTGCTGCTCCAACTACTGTTGTTATTGTTACTACTGCTGCTACTACTACAACTACTACTACTATTGTTGTTATGACTTCTATTATTGTTGTTGCAATTGTTATTACATTCATTGTTGGTGCTACAACTGTTGTTGTTGTTGCAACTACTGTTATTATTGTTGCTCCAACTACTATTGTTGCTACTGGTACTGCAGATGCTGCTGCTATTACTGTTGTTGCTGTTACAACTATCGCAACTACTATTATTGTTGCTATTACTACTGTTGTTGTTATTATTGCCTCAGCTGCTACTACTATTGTAATATTGTAGAATTTATTTAACCATGTCAAATATAAGTTTATTGAATTTAAATTATTCATTTCAAACACACAATTCATTTGTAAATGAATTTTAAATTCATGTTTC
The DNA here is from genome assembly GCA_948099555.1 of Croton setiger. Classification (NCBI taxonomy): domain Eukaryota; kingdom Viridiplantae; phylum Streptophyta; class Magnoliopsida; order Malpighiales; family Euphorbiaceae; genus Croton; species Croton setiger. The sequence continues at coordinate 5,621 of CANUEY010243429.1, forward strand.
ATTAGTTGAAGGAGGATGACTTTAGTTTAATTTTTTATGGTAATATTATAAGTATTTTAAATATAAATTGACATTTTTTCATTATTAATTTTATATATAATCATTTAAACCATACATTTTGACATATTTAATCTGAAATTTACAATTTATAATTGCTGCATATCGAATGCATTCATGAAATATTATAATTTTTAGCAGAGAAAATATTTAATTTTTATAAATTTATAAAGGTGCGCCGCCGTAGGTCACGGCTGCCGTACACCGTCATTTTCTTTTCTTTTGTGAAACTGGACACCATCATTCCTCAAAAACTTGTCTCCTCCAGGGCCATGGAAATTGCCATTCATAGGAAACATTCACCAACTTATTGGCTCTCTACCTCATGGCCGGTTGCATGACTTGGCCAAGACTTATGGTCCGGTTATGCAGCTGCAATTCGGCGAAATTTCTGCTGTAATAATATCTTCACCGGAAGGCGCCAAGAAACCAACTTTCTTGATAGACCTCGAGCTGAAGTTGCAGATATTTTATTTTATAATCGTCAAGATATTGCTTTAGCACCATATGGAGATCACTGGAAGCAAATGCGAAAGATTTGCATTTCATCTATCTTTAGCTTGCAAAAGATCAAATCATTTCGATCAATTCGAGAAGATGACGAATCCAAATTTATTGAATCTATTCGTTTAAATGCAGAAACACCTATGAATCTTAGTCAGATGATATTTCCTTTGACAAATAAGATAATTGCAAGAATCTGTATGGGTGAAAGATATGGAAGTGAAGATACTGAAGCAGTTGGAGGTTTCAGTACTGCTGATACTTTTCCTTCTCTTAAATTTCTACAAATGATTAATGGAACAACTGGTAGGCTTAAAAAAAGCTCCTCAAGAAGCTGATAAGTTTCTTGAAAAAATCATAAATCAACATGATTATTCTTATGTGTTGATGGAAATGATACTCTGTTGGATGTGCTTTTGGATCTTCGACAACAAGGAAATCTTGCCATCCCATTAACTAATGAAAGCATCAAAGCAACTGCCTTGGTAAGAAAATATACTTTATTTCTTGGATATTCTTTCGGTTATTGACCATATATTATAAAATTTGTATAACTAATAATTCGAATTATTCTATGTTTAATTTATAATATATATCAAAATATGACTTACTGAAATTAATCTTAAGTCTTATTACAAACAACCGAACATGTAATTTGAAAAAAAAAATAAAAAAAAAAGAAATCAAAATTTGGGGTCCTCCAAATTGTATCAATTGAGAGCCCTTAAATTTAAGATTTTTTTTTCCCTTAAGCAAAAGGTTTCTGATTACTTAATTTTGCTTTTATGATCTATATTAAGGATATGATTGCTGCCGGAACTGATACATCATCAGCAATTTTGGAATGGGGAATGTCAGAACTATTCAAGAATCCAAAATCAACGGAAAAGGCACAAGAAGAAGTAAGACTTTTTTGGTTTTATTAATGTAATTAAGAATTTAGGATTAATTGATGTACTGGGTTTTAGGGGGTGTTTGGGATGGTGCAAAATTAGGCTTTATGTTTGGGGTTTAGGTTAGATTAGTAAACCAAAATCCAATGGTTAAGGGCCTTTGGTTAGGCTACTTTATGTAAGAGTCAGAAAGGTTTGGCGATCCAAGATAGATGTGGCCACGGGCCGGGCTGGTTCTGGGCCGCGGCCCGGCCCGCCGAACCGGCGGTTAACTGACGGTTCAGATTAACCGGCGGTTAAATTTCAGGCTAAAATCGGCGGTTCATGGCAGTTAAACCGGCGGTTAATCGGCTGTCCGATTCACAAAGCCCGTCGGTTCACTCACGGTTCACGGGCTTAAACGGTTCCGATTCAAAAAATTATCAAACCTGAACCGACCTGTCCTTCGGCCGGTTCAGGTTACGGTTTTTACGGTTTCGGACCTCGGGCAGTTTGGGTCGGTTCAGCCACGGGCCGGCTGGGGCCGTGTCTAATCCAAGAACAGAAGAATCCAAATGCTTCAAGAAAGTGTGTGCATTACTTGCACAAATGGAATACTTAATTATCAAAACTTGGCTATAAAATGAAGAACAAAAAGCAGAAAAAGGCTCAAACACAAAACAATCAACAACATAAACTCAACAATAAATCAAATTCGGCATACTTCACTTCCTTTAAACTTTATCTTTAAATATTCAAACACACGAACGATACAACGGGCAGATACAACGGGCCTATAAGTCTCAATATTATATCTACAAATTTTAATATAACTTATCTTTGTTTGATTTTTTTTAAAGGTTGGTTTATTAGAATTTTTTAGCAATAACTCATTTTGTCTTTTAATGTCCAATTCAAACCTTTTTGTCTTTATCCAATCTTTCATTCGATGAATTCGGTTTCGAAGCATCAATTGATTCTGACCTGAAGGAACTTATCCTTTCATTTATGCTTATCAAAGCATAGTTTAAAACCACAAACACCTTCTTTGGAAGTTTTGTTGAAACATTTATCGTTAATCCAGCTTGTAATTCAAGAAGTGAGTGCACTATTTCCATCAATCGGTGTACTTCATACACCTAGTACGTTCACGCAAATTGCACGCACTAAACTAATTAACCAGCCAAAGATTTAAGCCGCTTAGTCAAAATCAATTAAAAAGATGAAACAATTTTTTTTAGCACACCCAATACAACTCAAAGCATCCTACTTCACAAAGGTAGCCGAAGTTGTTGTAAACATTAAAAAAAACTCAATACTAACTTGCACAAAGAGTTTTATCCCAAAAACTCAACAAAGACTGATTTTCTTATATAGAAAATCTCCAATATACTAATGTTACAACAAAATTTATGATAGACAAAACATGATGAAATTAAGCTTAGAAAAAACATTTATGAAATAAGATTGAAGATCATAAAAATTTTTCAAAACAGTTTGAGTTGTTGAGACAAAACTTTCACATAAAACAGATTTTGAAAATTCAAAATAGAAGAAAGGTTTGTGTTTTTAAGAGAGAAAAACTTTAAAAAGTATAAAAATTTGTTTGAACATTTTTTCTTGAAGTTGGTTTTGATTGTCAAGAAAAGGTATTTAATAGATTCATTAAGGGTGTGCAAGACTGATTTTTGTACTAGTTTCTTAAAAGAATAGTTAGAATCAAGAACTGATACTGACTTCGGTATGGTTCCGAGTCGGTTCTAGAAAAAGAACAAACTTTTAACCTTAAAAATCATAGAAAATTTTTATTTTCTTTAAAAGGCATAAAATTGCTAAAAAATTTTAAACCAAACTAAAATTAAACATTAACCATTTTATTTACAAATAAATTAGGAAACATAACTAGCTTCTATATACTCTCTTTGTTTAAAAATGCATATATGATTTAACTTGAAAGAATATGAAAATATACTTATATTTGCATTCAAACTATATGCCTGAACAAACCTATCATATGAAGGCCTGGTCTTCTAGGCTCGTTAGTTTCAAAATGGAGATTGAAACTTCAAGAGAGTGATAAGTATGGTGGCCGCGTCTTAGAAAGTTTACCAAGATTGAGAGAGGGAGGTGGTGAGAGAGAGTTTAAATTTTGCATAAGAGAAAGAAACGGAGAGGGAGAGTTTTATTTGTGTATGTCTGAGGTTAAGGTACTGGTCAAAACTACGTAGTTTTAGGTTTTATATATTATTTTTGTGTTCGGTTTCAGATACGATTCTTGGACAGTTTTGGTGTGGTTCCAATAGAGAAATTGGAATCGGTATCCAAAGAAATAAATTTCGGTTCTGATGCGGTTCCAAAAGTATCAGTTCTTTTTCTGTTCCAATCTGATTCCAGTACAGTTCTCTATATCTAGTTACGAGTCGGTTCGGTTAGGAACCATCCACAACCCAACAATACAAAGACATCTCCAACTGCTATAATATGAAAAAGATAAACATTTTGTGAAAAATCAAATTCTAAAAATTTATCTTCTAAAACCTCATTTTATCTAACACATAAACTTGTTTTAAAAATTTTAACTTTTTTATTTTTCCATTTTAATGAAAATTCATACTTCCTTTTAATGTTGTCATAAAAATTAAAATTTGAATTTTAGAGTTTGTTTATTCTGTGCAATACTTCTTTTTGGCACATTCTATGAATAGGAAAATATTTAATTCTAAGGATCTTCAGAATTTGAAGTACATAAAATTAATAATTAATAAATTAGGCAAAAATAATTATGATTTTCTTGGATAAAAATAGAAAATCTATATATGAAGCTAAATAATTGGGCAAAAATAATTATGATTTTCTTGTAATAAAAATAGAAATTATGTACCTCAAGCCAACATTAACAAATTGGGCAAAATTAATTAAATAATAATATTTGTTAAACCTCATGGACTAAATATTAATTTTGGTATTCTTGAAAAAAAATATATATATTTTATTCATTAGGTAAGAAACAGAAAAGTAAAGAAGAACCAGAACACAGGAAGAAATCTTTCCCTTCTTTCTTCTTTCTCTGAAAATTTACGCTTTTATTTCTTCAGAAGCCAGAAAAATTCCCATTTTCAATCTCATCCAATCGCAATTTGAAGGTACTTTCTTTCTTTCGATCACTTCTTCGTTTCTCTCACTTTCAATTTTTATTATCAAAGTTTGATATTTTACGCTTCCAAAGTCTTTGCACTTTGCTTTGTCTCCAATTTTACTCTTTTCTTTTTGTAGTTTATTGAATCCTTTTCTGTATTTGGATTTTAATACCGTCTCTCTTTTCAGATTGTGGTGGGTTTGATTGAGAATTTTGTATGTTGAATTTTAACCTGTACTTAGGGTTTAACAATGTTTGTAGTTTGTAATCCTCTTTTTTAATCTTCTTTGGTTTTCTGTTAGCGCCAGGTTAGATCATCAGTTAAGCTTTCAAATCTCATCAAGCTTTCCTTCTTTTTCTTTTGTTTCTTATGATGATGGTTTTTTATAATACATAAATTTGTATGTGTTTTTAATCTCTTCCAGAAACTTCAAACTAGAATTAAGATTTCGTGATGGGTGCTCATTGTTCATGATCCGTAAAATATTACTAGAGATTTTTTTCTTTTGTTTTTTGCTTTATGAGGCTTATTATATGTATGAAGACAATTTCCTATGTGCTTTTAGATTGGGTGAATAAAACCTTGTCCTACTAATCAGCTATTTAAAATTTGGATATTTAGTGTTTTAGAGAAGTTTGCTGCCAAAGCTGGGAAATATTAATGCTGTAGTGCCTCTGGAATCTAATAATTACTGATGATGAATTGTGCAACTGATTTTTATTTATGTATGAAGCTTGAGTGTTTGGAATGAAGACAAGCTATCTATTTCAAACTTATGCATAGAAATCTTATCTTTATTCCCCAACATTTTGTAATTTACGTCCCTTATGGACCAGTGTGTATACTATTTATCATTTCTGCATATTAAGTATGAGCTCTAGAATCCTTTTTTCTTTTAGTTTTTTATTTTTGCATCGATTTTGCTACTTGATAAGCACATTGTTTGATTCACCTATTTTGTAAATTCTTTTCTTTATTATGCTTTAGAGTTGATAGGTTTTTCTGCCTATTTTGACTGCTCTTCTGCATTATTATTGGAAGTTTGTTTAATTATATTTATATTTGAAGTTCTCATGCATGTTTCTTGACTGGCAGGGAAGAGTATGGCAGCTGGAGAAGATGTTGACTTGTCAAATTTGAAGTCTCAGCTGAATGAAACTCATGGAATGTGGAAGCATGAGATGGAACGGCGACATTCCCAAGTGGATGTATTACAAGCAAAACTAATGGAGGTAAGGGCTTCCATACAAGGATCTGAGGAAGATACAAAGAAGGAGTTGGAGCTTCTTTGGCGCAGAGTTAAAACCACTGCGACTTTATTGACTTACTTAAAATCTAAGGCAAGAATCATGGCTGTTCCTGATTTAGCTCATACATCATGTGGCATTACACAATTAGAAGGGGTTGGACTTGTTGACAAAAATGGTGCACCAATTTCTAGTTGGTCTAGGAATGTCGATCTTTCTTCATTTGACACTCCAGATGAAGAAACATGGATTAGACTTGGTCAGCAGCATGGTAGCTACGACGAACAAGATGAAGCTTACATTGGTGAACTACTCAGGTCTGTGCAAATGGTTACAGATGTAATGGAATCTCTTGTTAAAAGGGTTCTAATGGCAGAATCTGAAACTGCCTTTGAGAAAGAGAAGGTAACCATAGGTCAGGAAGAAATTCGGAAGAAGGCAATCCAAATTGAGAGCATGTCTTCTAAATTAGAGGAGATGGAGCGCTTTGCTCTGGGTACAAATAGTATTCTGAATGAGATGCGTCAAAGGGTTGAGGATTTGGTTGAAGAAACATCTAGGCAGAGGCAAAGAGCTTCAGAGAATGAACAAGAGCTTTCTCGTGTTAAAAGGGACTTTGAATCACTGAAATCCTATGTTAGCAGTCTCATTAGTGTGAGAGAAACACTTCTTTCATCGGAAAAGCAATTTCAAACTATAGAGAGGCTCTTTGAACGGTCAGTGATTTGTCATTATTTATCTTTATTTTTTCTATTGGTTCCTCCCATATTTTGCAAAAACTCTATCATGTTCTATATTTTCCAGCCTTACTTGATATGCCCTGAAAGGGGTAAATTTTGAAAGATACCCTTGGAACCGGTCATAGGCTCCGGTTGGATGAAATTCTAACATCATGAGATGACTAGTTTCAAGCTTGGGACTGGCACAGCATTTCTACATTACATGTTTTCCTTTCTCATTATATCATAGCAATGTGATGCTCTAATGGAGTGTAATGTGTTCTTAGCTTATAAATTTCTACAGTCATGTTATTGTAACTCTTCTCTTGAGTTTAGTGGAGTGTCTACATTCTGGTAATGTCCATTATCAATCCATGCTGAATTTCGTCTTCATTAGATTGCTCATTTAATGTTTGTTGGCCTTTTGTTTGGTGGAATCTTTTTCTGTTTTGAATATTGATTAAGACTTCACCAGTCAAGCTGGAACCTAATCGTCACATCTATTCTTTACATCTTAAGTAGGCATTAAAATGTGTGTTCGGTGATGATGTTCACATACTTTGCTCTGACTTCCTGACCTGAAGTTTCCTAATCAGTACGTGTTCATGTCTAATTTGTTTTCGTTGTGCCTCTGTACCTGGTTTGGAAATTTATATTAGCTCGATTCCTCAATAGAATCACGAGGCCTTTTTTGTTTTTTTTTAATCCCCTTTACCATTCTCTGTTCAAGGCAAGTTTGAAATCCCTTGTGTATCAGCTGCTTTACTAGCTGGATTGCTTTATGATGAAATATTTTTGTGGAGCAGGCTAGTTGCAAAAACAACTCAATTGGAAGGTGAGAAAATGCAGAAAGAGACTGAAGTTCAGAAACTGATGGAAGAGAATGTGAGATTGACTGCTCTACTTGATAAGAAAGAGGCTCAGCTTCTGGCAATGAATGAACAGTGCAAGGTAATGGCTCTGAGTGCATCAAATTTATAATTGGCGGTGGGGTTGTGCATCGAATGACATTCCGGTGCCTTGTGGTGAGCATGGTCATTCCATTCAACCTCAAACTCAGTTGCCAATCTACCAGAGAGGATTCGGAACTTAGAATTGCAAATTGTTGAACATCTCAGGTGCTTTTCACAAATTGTAACATTGTGAAGAGAGCTCAGTGAAACATGTTCATTATTACCGTTCTTGTGCCGTTGAAAAACCCAAGACAGAAAGCATTAATCAGAACAGCTGTACTGTGTGTTATTGATCAAGTAGTCAATGAACTATTGTATCGTTGGTGTAATTGTTTGATATCAATTCATTAGATTCTTTTGAATCTGAAAATCACTTCTTATGCAATGGTAGCTTCTTGTATAAATTTCACTGCGACTTTACTCAGGTTCTTCCTTCATTTTTCTGATATCTTGTAGCCTTCCGCTTCTTAATATCATGTGTTTTTGAGAGCTACCAGGAAAACCAATAGAAAATGTAGCTGTAGGCTTATATTTATGCACAGGTTGTGGACAGGTTTATTTGTCTACTTTGACACAAGAATTGAGCTTACATTTCACTATATTAAAACCAGCAAAAGACTGAAACCAATCCAATCGAATCGAACCACATCAATTGCCCAACTAAACTTGTTTCTATTCCATTTTGAACAATCAAATTCACGCCATTTCCATCATTGTCTAACCACTCAGATGCAATGCTAAAGCAAAAAACAAATCAAACAGAACTGAATAATTTGCTTACAAATCCTGACAAGATATTTAGGATAAGTATTTAGTGCATTTAATCCGAAGATAGTTTCAACTCATAACTATCGGTTGTTAACATTACAATTTAGCAAGACATGCAGTTTCCTGTAGCTGAAAACTGAAGAAAAGAGCTAGTATTTCATTTCTCAGTCTTGTTCTGCATCTTCTATCTCTTCATCTTCTGGTACGCCGCGGAGATATAGAACGTTGTTGCATCTGCAAGTGAAATAGACAAAACAGCCACTTTAAAATTCTACCCAAAAGATAATTATGCACTTCTTTACAGGGGAAAAAAAAAATGGAACTGCAATCACAGGTGGTGTTTGACATTCAATTTGCCTCTTTTCCCTAATATAAAGCAACTATCTATTACGTCTATGGTTATAGTCTCACATTCAATTCGCCTCTTTTCCCTAATATTCTTGAATAATAAACATGTATTGCAATTAATTCCAAAAATAGGCATTGATTTATTTTTAAATATGCTTCTGATGTACTAAGAATAATGAAAACAAATTAAAACTTTAGGCATAATAGATTGCACCTCTCAATGTTGCTACCATTAGTCCACCTATTGATTCTGCTACTGATTCTATAAAAGATCACTTCTTTAATTCAAAATAAAAAAAATATTTCTAAAGTTTAACAGGATGGCCACATCTGATAAAAAGTATCTCAAAGCATATGAATCATGCTTAAGAAACATCTCATATAATTTAAGTAATCACATAGTCCATTCATGTGATTGTGCATAAGACAATTTATCATAATTCCGTAGAGAACATAATTAAAGAGAAAAAAGAGTATCAAACTTGACACACCGTGATACTGATCTTCTCATAATTAATAAGAACAAACACAGATCAATAACAGTTCTTATAGTTTAGGTACCTGATCAAAATTTCTCCAAGCTTTCCAGTGGGTTGACCATCAATATATTCTTCAGTGTTTGCTAGCTACAATCAAATTTCATTAATTGGAAAGGGTTAGGTACAAAGCACATCAAAAAGGAAAATGCCAAACTAACACAAACTCCAAAAGTTAATACACAACAGTCTAGCTGCAATCAACACTCGCTTGGCTTCCTAAACGATTGAAACTTCAATGCTCAGGCTATTTCCTTATGGTTCTGCACACTTTCAACAATGTACTTAAAATTTTCCTTATTATTATCTTGCCATTATATCATACCATTTTCCATCCCACAATACCCCTCCTTTTTTCTTTCTCACTGATGTTTTGTCGATCCCATTTCAACATCCTCTCTTTAATTGAATCTGCAAATTCTAGTTAGTACCATATGCCAATACATGATGTCCTTTTTGGTATGTCTTTTTCATTGCACTGATGCTTCCCACTAATTTTATTTAAAAAAAAAAACGATGCACCTAAGTTGATAATTTAACTTTTTAAAAATCCTGCTTTTCAGGCAGTTGATGGATGCCCCTACCTGATCAGAGAGGGACTGTGTCCAGGAAAGTTCCAGATTGGTCCATTTGTAATATGCCACAATTTTATTTTACTTCATTCTTTTATTTTTATCTTCTATGTTTGTGACTTGACTTAATTAAAATCCATTGTAATTTTCGAATTTAAAAAAAAAAAAAAATATCAAATTATAAAGGCTAAAATACGATATATGTTGAATTACTTTACTTACAATCCTATAATTCAAGTCAAATGACCGAATCCAAACACAATGGGGGTTCCTTTTGGAATTTTACAAGTTATAAAAGGATATTAAGAAGGGTCTTATCAATTAAAGTTCATGCTCTTAAGGGTAAATGTTTCACAAAACTTCATTTCCTATCTTAGGTACACCATCACAATCTATCTTCTTGACCAACTAGCACACTCTAGTTAATGTTAGTTTGCACCAACAAATTTGACTGAGGTATATCTAGTAACAAGTGTAAAACATCACCTAATATATTTTTTTCCGTTACAAAGGATTCATATAGCCAACTCAAACCAGTTTGGGACTAAGTCATGGTGTTCGTAATTGTTCTTGTTGTTGTATGGATACAAATTTCCAGGCAAGAACAGAATCTACAAGGTATTGATACAATACCAAACCAATGAAGAACCAAATGAACACACATTGTGTAGATTCATGCATTTGACTAGAAATATAGGCTTACGAAGTTAAAAAAAAAAAAATATTCAGAAGGATCTTATCCGTGAAATTTATCAAGTTCTCCTAAAGATAAAAGTTTTACAAAACTGCATATCCTCTCTTATGGTACACAATCAGAAGTTATCTTCTAGGTCAACTAGCACTTGCTAAATCAAAGCGCTGTCAGTTGCTAATGTTATTTTGCACCAATAAATTTGACTTAGATAGACCTAGTAAAAGGTGCAAAACATTGCTTAATATACTTTCTTCGGGTCAGAAAGGATTTATATGGCTCCTGGTTTGGGACTAAGGAACATGTGTTGTTATCAATGCTATCTAGAACAGAATCTATAAGGTATTTACACAATACCTTATAGAAACATATACCAAACCAGTTGATTCTTGGACAACTATCTCAAGGCAAGAACAGAATCTATAAGGTATTTGCACAATACCAAACCAGTTGATTCCTGGACAAACTTTGACCAAACATCTCCAAGTGAACAGATGAGAATATGAACCAAAAGAAAAAATCTCTGTGACAAATGAATTATCTGGTCAATATTCAACTGGTAGAAATACGGTTAAACTACGTGCCCAAAACAGCAAAAATATACAATCAGAATTAACCTCCTATTCAGTACTGTTATTCCTATGATAATAAAGCTAGCTTTCAAAAGAAGAATGGAAAACAACCTTTGTCAAACTAAATTGCTCTTCCTATTCCTATCTTTCTAGATACTCACAACTACCATAAACTAAGACTCCATTATTAGCTTGCCAGTATGACATTATGGTTGTAAAAAAAAAAAAAACAAAAACAAAAAGAACCCCCATACCATACACATACTCCCCAACCATTAAAGAAAAGGACTAATTGATCAAAGCTTTTAAATCTAAAAGCATTAGAAAATATTCAAAACATAACTAAACTAGAGTTATGCAATTTAAGAGGCACCTGAAGGTTCATGTATGAATCCACTGAAGCAAGAAACCCTGAAAGACAACAAAACCTAAATATTAGAGAGAAAAAATTAAAGAATGTAGAGCGAAATAAAATTAATTGTATGGAAAAGAAAGAAACTTTTTACCTCTGTATTCCATACCCCACTTGAGTTTTACAATAACAGATTTCCCGGTCAAGTTGTTCAAGAAAGGCTTAGGATTAACTGGTATTGTCTACAATATTTAACACAAGAAAGGAAAGATTTAGCTATTACCCAGCAGTCTAGTTCTGTAAATATCAAAAAGGTATATGAAATAAAACCCTAATCGAAGAAAATAAAGTCTGAACCTTCCATAGAAAAGCAAATGAAGACAACTAAGAAAAAGAAACAAGCATTGGAGCAAGTACTCACAGCCATTGAAGACGAGAAAGAAGTAGAGAGAGGGGGGCAGGGGCAACCAGCTGGTTGTAGCGCGGTGGGTCGTGGGTGTAGCTGAGATTGAATCAATCACCACTTGAGCCCGCTTCTCCCAGCTCTTACTCTTTTGGTTGTCGACTGACTAGTGACCAGTATGTATTTTACGTTTAGGAAGAATGTTTCAATTTGATCCTTGTAATTGAACACAACTATCAATTAACCCATATCTCTATCTTTTTTGTCAATTTCCCTGTCAACTTGGATAATTTCTTGCAAGTGGCTCCAACTCAAACAACTAAGTTAGAAGCGGTCAAAAGCTGCAATATCACAATTTTGAAGGATTAAATAATTAATATTCAATTATAAAATTATATATAATAATAAAATGAATAAACAAGGGAGACAAAAAAAATAGTCTTTATCCATTACAATTTATTCATGAAATAATCTAACAATAAATTTTAATTAAATAAAATAAATAAATAATTACAAATAAAAATTAAAGTAAATGATATATACTAATTAAAAATATAAAAAATAAATGCAAAATAAAATCTTTACATAAACATAAGTTAATTTCGTTTAGCACTTTTTAAAATCTAAAACTATTTTAATTCTCAAACTCTACAAAGTTCTGAGATTCTTTCAATTATATCCTTAGTTATGCTTTGAGGGTGTAATTGCTTTCAGTATGATAAATTAAGCATGTTTTGGTAAGTCGATTTAAAGTTGAGGGACATGGTTGAAAATTAATTTTTAATACCAGATACTCGGTAAAGCTTTTTCTTTTACCTGTTGAAGGAAAAAATCTTAAAACCCTAACCCCTCAATTTGATCGCGGGAAACATATTTCAGTGAATCGGGCACTTCCGAGTAACTAAATTGTTTCAGTCCGAGTTGAGAGTGACGAACAACTGAAATGCTCACCGGAACTTCCTCATTATCAGCTAGACACACATCAAGGCAGGAGGAGGATGGTGCATCTCCTGCTCCTGCAACGCATCCACTCATCAAAATTGAAGATAGCGACAAAAAGGTACTATTTTTATTCTAATATCGGACCCAAAAAGCGAAACCCAATGTGCTGCTTTCTTAGTTAGCTATTGATCCCAACAATTTTTTTATTTTGTATTTTTCCCAAACTTCTGTTGTAGCTGATTTGAAATTCTGGTATTTTAACCGTTATTTTTATTAATTAGCTGATAGAATTGTGAATGATCAAAATGGCGTCTTATTTATGTTTCAATTCTGATTAAACATAGTGTAGAGCTTACCTAGATAATTACTTTCACATGTTTTCTTTGTTTTGCTGCATTTTCTTCATTCTGTATGTGAATAGTTCAGTTTTTTGTGAACAATTTCGTTTAGTTGCAATGTGGATTCTTTTTTAAGATACTATTAAAGATGTTGAAACTTTGTTCTAGTTGTATATGGTACCAATTTTGACTTTTGACTTTTGAATTAAGAGTACACAAACATGGAGTCCTTCCTAATATTTTTTTCTTGTATTCACCTTATTTAGGTTACAAGCAAGAGAATTAAAGATGTGGAAATAAGCGTTCCCATTGTCCATGGAACAATTGCATTTTACCTTGGTCGAAAGGCCAGTGAGTAAGTACTTTTTTTCTCTTTGGCATTGTAATTTTACCTTCCAACTGCACCTGCCTTCTCTCTTCTTTCTTTTAAATTCCCATAGTATATTTTTCTGGTCAAATGACTGTAGAGCTCCGAATATTTGTGTGACTGTACAACTTTTCATATGCGAGATAAGCTTTTTATTTTGTCAATTTTAGGATACTCTTGTAGTTCTGTTAAATGTTGGCTGATTAAGAAGAGGAGAATGCTTATGTACACACAAAGTCTTAATAACTGTCTCATTGACAAAAATTTTAACTTTTCTTAAGTTTTGCAATGTTATTAACTATAACGTTAATTTATATTTCAGATTGTATATAATCTTTTTTTCTAGTTACAAATATTAGATCTGTTAAAAGAGAAGAGTTTAAGAAATAATATATTTTATTATGGGTGCTGGAAAGAAATAAAATCGATTTATGTCTATTCTGTGCATTAAACTTACTAAATTGGTGAATAATGTTACTAGTGTAACAAGATGAGGGTCAGTTCAAAATTTGAAATTAAAACAAATACTTAAAATAAAGTAAAATTGCAGTGTTTGGACTTTTTACAGTGTCGTGCCTCTTGCATGTTAGTTCACCTGTCCTTTCTCTGTTGATTAGGTCCCAATCACATAAGTGGACAGTGTATGTTCGTGGAGCAACAAATGAAGATCTTAGGGCAGTGATAAAGCGAGTTGTGTTCCAATTGCATCCCAGTTTCAGTAACCCAACAAGAGTGGTGAAATCACCTCCTTTTGAGTTATCAGAATGTGGCTGGGGTGAATTTCAAATAATCATCACTCTTGTATTCCATAGTGATGTCTGTGATAAGCACTTGGACTTGTGAGTTAGTATAACTGTTAATCTCTTGATTTACTTGATAGGACTGGTTCATAACCCCTATTTCACTTTCTGCAGGTCTCACCATTTGAAATTATACCCTGAAGATGAAACTGGTCCACAGTCAACCAAGAAGCCTGTTGTTGTGGAATCTTACAATGAGATTGTCTTTCCTGATCCATCTGAAAACTTTTTTGCTCGTGTGCATAACCATCCTGCTGTACTTGTGCCTCGGCTGCCTACTGGATTTAGCTTGCCTACTCCTGGTAAATTTATTCTTCATTCTTTGTATCTTGTTCCTATGTCCAGGTCCAAGCATTAAGCTTTCTAACACTCATTATGATCTTATTTTGGAATGTCCATTACCAATATTCTTATCCATGTTGAAGTGTTTGACTTAAGATGCTTCATGGAAAAAGATCTGAGTAGTGTAGTCTGCACTTTTTTCACAAATTTTCCCTGGCTAAAATTTTTATGTGGTAATTGTTTTTGGATGTTTGTAGTTCCAATTGAAAATTTGAAAGAAAGGGAGAGAGGAGATACCAAAGACCACCCGCTGAACCACTGGTTCTTGAATTTTTCAGAGGCAGATGAGCTTCTGAAACTTGCTGCAGCTCGTCAGCAGGTTAGCATATATCTTGGTTCTAATCAACTTGAATATTTGATGATAGTTTCAAAAGATATGCATCCATGTAACAATATGAAATAGTGCTAATGGTGATGTAATCTTCTTTGTTGCTTTCCATTTTTCCTTAGCTTGCTCAGTTTTTTCAAGGCTTTAAACCATCAAAGGTTATACGTCAAATCCTATTCTTTTCATGATAGAAAAAGAAAAAGCAATATTAGTTATGCCTTTAGTTGATTGGCTGCTGCTTGATCCAAATCCAGAGTAGAAATAGTCACACCACTTTATTGATGTCTTATCTTTTTGAGGGCTACATAGAATAAGCAGACATTTAGATAGGCATTGTATTAAATGATCACCCCACCTAAAGGCATTTATTTGGTTTTGCACTCTATCTTGTCTTCTTGCTTGAATCATTTTCTGGACAGCCTATGTTTCGCTTAGTCAAGATGTATTTCTGATTTTATACAAATGCGATAGGTGCAAGCTCATATTGTTAAGCTGAGAAGACAATTGAATGTGATAGACGGGCTACCTCAATCATCTATAGCAGCCTCCATTTACGATTTATAAAATGTATATGACCATGCTAGATTGTTACTTTGGAGATTCGTCATCAACATTAGCTGATGGAAGACAACTGCTTATGGTAATGAGATGTAAAAAAATGTGGGATAGTTTTGTGATGTTCGCCGTAGGTCATCTGATTTCTTGTTTTGTAAAGGGCCAAGCACTCTGGAGGAATTTTATTATTTTGTAAAGGGCCAAGTTCTCTGGAGGAATTTTATGAACAATATGTGGTTATTAAGAATTTCTATCTTGAGATAACAATTGCTGTTCTGTTCTTTTCTATTATAAATAGCAATTACACACCAAGCCTTTGTCCCAAACTATTTGGAGTCAGCTACATAATCTTTGTTCAAATATGTGCTCCGATCAAGTTAAAGCATAACATCCATTATCAACAAAGTAATCAGAAAAAATTGAAATATTCTTTGTAATGTCTTGCCGCTGATTCTTGCTTAGCAGTTATTCAGTTGTTATTAATTGTCTTGGGAGCTGATAAATTTACAGTGCTGAATGTGGAGAGAAATCAATGTAATCTGTTGATGTAAGAATAGAATGAAGTAGAATATTTTCCTTTATGTAGGTTGTTTACTAGTTCATCATCACTTCATCACATTTGTAATTATTAAGTCAGCATAATGTAGATATGATTTTTGGGCAAGCAGGGTTGCTATTTATCCTTAAATTTTATTTTAGTTAGTTTGGTTATTTGTATCTTCTGTTAATGATTTTTATGTTAGTAATTTTATTCAGCAAGGAGAAATGGCCTTTTTGCTTTTATAAAGATTTCAAGTTGCAGCAGAACTGCTTTCCCATATGATTGCCACTTTGTGAAAGAGATAAGGCTGACTATCAAGACAGTTTAAAGGGAAGAAGCTCAAATTTCAGAGCTGTATTGACACACTGTGGGTTTTGTGTTCCGTTGATATGGTTGTGCATTGCCTTATTGATTTGTTTATATTAAGTTTTCTCTGGACAGAGGTAATGTGACCTTCACATGGTAATCATTTGAATGTATATCCATTGGCAGAAGGAATTGGCATCTTTCTATTTTCTGTATTCAGCTTGTTAAGTGTCATTGATGGGCCATCCTGCCATCTATATTTCATACATTCCTACTCATATTTTATCAGAAAAAATGGATAGCCGCCCTTTGCCTATGCAAATATCTTATTATTCTTTCTTTATTAGATTCTTTTTTTAGTTTCACATTTAGGTAATAGAAAGAAGGTTGATGCTTGTTTCATTTAGGTAATCTTGCAGTGCAGGAGTGCTTGCTCGGGAATATGAAAGAAAACAAAAGAGATGTACAGCAAAGACAGGTAATATTACTCATCCTAGAAAGCTTATACAGGTAATACTGATACTATGAGCCATAGAACATGAGCAATGACTCGTGGCATCCCAGTAAAGGCTGGGGATTTTAGTGGTTCTGACTTTTAGTAGGGGTCGATGTCTGTTTGCTTCTTGTTCTGCATGTGGCTGCTATATGTGTATTGAGTTAGGCAGAGACAGGGACACATGGTTTGTCCTACCTTATGTCCCATGTTGGATTTGTTACGAGAACGGATTAATATCGAACAACTCAGGAAGAGTTCTGGATATTATTCCGCCCTCGTTTTTACATATTATGAACAAAACTCGGGGATCAGTAGCTGGGTCTGAAAGCTTGTCTTGAAAACAATAATTAAGCATCCTTTTAGGTTGGTGATATAAGAATTCCAAGTCATATGTGCAAGAGTTTATTTGACATTACTGTTTGAACTGCCCTACCATTGATTAGAGATAATGGAAGTGTGTTATCGAAATTATCGATTACCAAACCTTATAGAAATTGGAGTGATCTCCTAAGTCAAGGATTCAACCAAACTAGATTAGTAGGTTGGTAGTTCATACCTAACTAGATATCAAGAAGAGGATCAAGACAAGGTTAAAAACTCAAATTGATTACTATTTCCATTACTTTACCAAATATGAGAGACAATAATCCATGTTAACACATTCTGGTCCATAAAATTACCAGAAATCAAATCTGTGTTTCAGCCAAAATACTAAAAATGAAAAGGCAACAAATAAGGGACCATAAATAGTTTTGGAACATTAAATGTCACCAAAGAGAATATAAATGTGCAGTGCATTCTTCTCCTTCAATTTTTTATGGTACCTGGCAGGACTATAATGTGATTATTATACTATTCCGGACTGTATTAGTGGTCCTATTGGTGGCTTCAATAAACCAGACACTTTGTTTGGTCTGCTACCAAATACTCTCAGCCTCAGCCACAGCAAACTATGACTTCCCATTTCTTATCTACATTTCATTTTCATTTCTTACTCTGTTTCTTATTATAGTTATATATATATTAACAAAATTACAGTTTTGTAAAGATACATATATGATTTCCAACATTTGCTATTACTGGGTAGAACACATTAATGAGTCATCCTTATTCTTTTCAAAAAACGTTATACGTGAGTGCAATTTGTTCCGAAGCAAATGGTCAAATTTGATGTTCATTGTCTGAAATACCCTTTAATGAGCTGTCTTTCGGACACAAAGGATACAAATATCATTGCATCATCCTTTCTTATCTAAATTTTTCATTTGTTTCGGAGCAAATTGTGCCATATAATTGCACTCTTTCTTTTCTTCTTTAGTTCATTCATTGTCAAGTCGGTAAATACATTTATCACTAGACTATAACTTGACGTAATTTCGCTACAATCAACGTAATAACTAATTTCTAATTTCGCTACAATCAACGTAATAACTAATTTCTAATAAACAGTTTAATGTACGTAATTTCGCAACAATCAACGTAATAACTAATTTCTAATAAACAGTTTAATGTGAAAAGAGTTGTTCAATATTTGACTATTTGTTTACTAACATGTATTTTTATTATTATAATGACAGTATACAATACACATACAGACATACATACATACAAAGTGTAACTAAATAAACGACATAACGGGGCAACTAAAATTAAATAAAATACAGAAATCTTGGAACCTTTTGAATTGCAAAAGAGCCAAAAACTACTTACAAATAATAATACATAGAAGAAAGATTAAGAAGCAAAAAAATGGTCCCTTGTGCCTTGAGAGGAGGCAACAAGGTTAGATAAAGGTTGGAACTTGTTTTCCTCTTTGTATATAGTCAGCCCTAAGAACACACTCTTACTCTTTTTTCTTTAAAAATTTGCAATCCCCACACATACCACATGCCCTTGTTTACAACACTAACACACCCTTTCCCTTTAAATACCTTCTCTTCAATCAATTATTCCCCACCACAACTTTTCTTAGCTTCTCTTCTTAAAAAATAAAACTCATGGCTTTGAGAAAATCAAACAATAAACCTTCTCAAACTGCTAATCTTAAGCAAATTCTTAAAAGATGTTCGAGTTTTGGAAAGAAACAAGGGTATGTTCAAGATGGTCTTCCTGATGATGTTCCGAAAGGGCATTTCGCAGTTTACGTAGGCGAAAGTAGAAGTAGATATATTGTTCCTATAGCATGGTTAGATCATCCTGAGTTTCAAGTTTTGCTTCAAAGAGCTGAAGAAGAATTCGGGTTTAAACATGATATGGGTCTTACCATTCCATGTGAAGAAGTCGTTTTTCGCTCTTTAACTGCTATGATCAGATGAAAATCGATCGATCTTGATTATTGATTCCGTAAAGTCTTTGTTTGGAGAGATGGATATTCATACAAGCTACCAAGAATCATTCATATAATTCTTCATTCTTCTTTTTTCCTCTCCTTATATATATATTATTACTACTTGAAAGGAGTATATAAATATTTTGTAACCCTAACCTGAGCTCTTAAGCATTGGATTAACTTAGAGTAATTAAATGTGCATGTATAAATTTTTCTTTTCAATCTAAATTGTATGTTTAATTTCTTTCTTTTTTTTGTTTAAGATTTAATTAGTAAAATTTCATGTTATTTGCTCTTCTTATTACATGAAACTTGCATTTCCAGCTTTCAGAGTTTATGTTCTCAGTTGGTTCCTTAAACTAGATTATGCTTATTGTTGTAAGTTGACTTTGACTTATTTATTTATTTATTTATTTTTTTGATGGGAGGAAAAATAAAAATAAAATATATAAAAATAACTTACATGGTTTCCATAATCTCATATTAAATTATATTTAATTATTTATGTTAAAATTATGCAATTTTATTTAATTATATGTATATGAATGGCTGGGGAGGACTCTTCACTTTTTTAAATATTCTTATACAACTTCTATTATATATTAAATAAATGGAGTTATTCTGTAATTAATTATACATATAAAACCTTATCCATTGTTTTAGCATAAAACTTTGTTAGGCATTTGTAATAATATAAACTGATCATCAAGAGTTTAAGAATCATATTTGGTCTTAATGGAATAAATTGCTTAAAATATTTCAAGATTAAGACATTAATCAGGATTATTAGTATAATGGTACTATAATATATACACATTATTGAGTTTGAATTTTCATAGGTAAGATGAAAAGAGTTAATTTTCTTATCGTGTGAGAATTATTTTCATGTTATTTATGTTTTATCTAAATTACCATTTGGAGGGCTAAGTGGAGTTTTTATTATTATTATTATTATTATTATATTATTATTATTATTATTATTATTATTATTATTATTATTATTATTATTATTATTATTATTATTATTATTATTATTATTATTATTATTATTATTATTATTATTATTATTATTATTATATAAAAAAAAAAAAAGAATACAAATGGAAATATAATTCAACTTTCGCTTTCTTCGCTTTTCCTTCTCTCGCAAAACTGACGCCACAGCAGAGGTGGTTATATGCCGCCACTGCCTCCCTCTTCAACCGTCGGTGCCACCTCAACCACTTGCACTACCATCTTTTTTTTTTCCCTTCATCTTTTCGGGGGCTTAGATGAGAGAGAGAGAGAGAGCATTAAGCCGCCGTTGGCGGCAATCATAGCCCCGACGGATGATCGAAGCTCACAAATGGACTCCTCTCTTCGTCAGCTTTCCAAAGATGACCTCCTTGTCGCCAATTTGTGACCGTTTCCGGTAAGATTTCTGCTCCAGTTTGAGTTGGAATGAGTTTCTCTTTCCATTTCCTTTCTGATGTTGCATGATTTGTAGGAATATATTAAAGTTTGAGTTTTTAATTTTTTCCGGCGAAGGGTGTACTGCTTCTGGTATTTTCGACGATTCTGTGTTGAATCAATTAAATTGAGGTTGAATTTGTATTGTAGGTAATGAAACGATTCAGATTGTGCGTGTTCCACGAAAAAACTAGCAAATTTTACGCTCTTCTACCATCAGAACATTTCTTTTTCGGTAGCCGGAATATTCCCTCCGGTAAACTATTCCCTGCTGTGGTGGTGGCAGCTAAGCTTGGATGAAGTGTTCTTTTTTTTTTTCAATTCAACCCTCATATTTTTTATATTTTTAAAACAAAACCTTGAATTTTTGCAAATACACCTCTATAGTTATTAAAAAATTTTATTTATAAGAATATTTATTTATATTAAAAAATATTAAAAAATACTGAATTATATTAATTGATATTATTTAGAATATTGATAAATATTGATAAATACTTATTTAATTTTTCAACGAATACTGAGTTAAAGTATTAACAAATATTAAGTTATATTGAATAATATTAACAAATACTAAATTATATTAACTGTATATTCGAGGATATTGACATATACCGATAAATTACAACACTTCTTAAGCTCCACTATTTGAAGTCGAGCTAAAAGTGTCACAACATATGATAAATTTAAATAAACTAAAATTGCTGAGCTATAAAAATTCAAATAAAACAATTTCATATAAACAAACAAAGGAAACATTAGCAAACACATCATCATGGCATTGTTCACATATACTCATCACACATAAACCCAGCATATATCATGTTCTTATATAATTAATATAATAGCAGATAAATAGAAGTAAAGTATAATTAGACATTAATAATTCATTATTTAGTTGAATATTTTTACAATATTAACTTTTATTTTAGTCTTATCCTACAAAGTTATTAAATTATGATCATAATTTAACTTTATTTAATTCTATAATTTAATTGTAATAAATAAATTAATTTTAACCAATTATTTTCTATTGACCATAATTTTACAATTTAATTAAATACATCCATTTAATTATTCATTTAGTCTCCATTTATATTCCAATTATAAATTAGCTTTATGGAGTAAATTTCAAATTGATTTTATATTTAAACCTTCCATTGTTAATTAATTAATAATCCTATTGAAATCAATATACTTAACCTATAATATTCAGTTATTTATTTAATACCTAATCTATTAATTCTATTTAAATGATTCCTTAAATTAATTATCACTATTTAAATTCTCAATATTAATTCTTTTAGTTAAATAAATTCACATTTTATAAAATTTACGTTTTTAGGATCAATGATCGTCCAAATAAATAAAGGTAGCTTACGGCTAATAGTATGTATTTAGTAGTAAAATCATATTTCTAAAAATTAATAAAATAACATGTTTTTTATAAAAAATTCAAAACTGTCCCTAGCATATGCAATTATATATAGAATATATACTTGGATATCTATACTAGTATATATAGAGTATAAAATGTTATTTTTTATGGTATATATAGTGCAATATATAGAGTATATATACTGTATATATACCAACATCAAAACAAAAAAATCAAAACAAAAAAAATAAGAGCATCAATATTTGAGAAAATAAAAAATATATACAGTATATGTAAACAATGTATGACAATTTGTGAAGTCCATATGCTATGATTTTATGTGGAGTATATATAATAGTGTATATGGTCATATACACTGAGTTAAATAACATTTTCTGTGATATATATATAACTTATATATACTTTGTAAACTGTATATATAACCTATACATACTGCTATATATTTCACATTTATTTGCTATATATGATAGTATATATAACTTACATATACTATTACAACTACTCCATATATACTGTTGCAATTATTTCAAAAATTGACATTAACATAAATTGTATATTTAAGAATTCCATATATAAAATGTGTATATACAAAACTGTAAAGATTTCATATATAAAATATGTATATACAATTGATAAAAGAAAAGAAACGGTAAAAATGATATATATATATATATATATATATATATATATATATATATATATATATATATAATAAAGAGATACAAAATAAAAAATATATAAATATATATAAAAGTGTATACAATATATATATAAATGTT
>CANUEY010243510.1:0-11483 GCA_948099555.1 Croton setiger
ATAAAGTCTGGTCACCTGAAAATAACAAAGTATTTGTTAGTAGAAATGTCATATTTCATGAAAATAAGTTTATGAAATCTAATCTGCAGAAAGTTAAGTCTGATTCATCATCAGACCTATCTAAGTTTGAGGTGGAGTTTGACAATGTTGAAAAACCTGACCAAACACTCCTTCAAGCTGATGCTCCAGACAATGGAATTGAAGAATTCCATGAACTGTCTGAGGGTTCTGATCATGAGACAGAACCTGAACAGCAAGACTTGTCTGGTTATGAACTAACTAGAGATAGACAGAGGAGGCAGACAAGAATGCCATCCAGGTTTGCAGATTATACCTTTAATGTTGTTAATTCTGAACTAACTGCTTTTACCTTGATCTCAGCAGCTACTGTTGAAAATGGTGATCCTTTGACATATAAGGAAGCCATGAACAGCAGTAACTGGAAACACTGGAAGTTAGCAATGCAAGAGGAAATGAATTCCTTGTGGAAGAATAACACTTGGAAGTTGGTGCCTAAACCTCCAGGATGCTCTAAGCAATCTTGGAGTTGCAAATGCTTAAGTGATTGTGGTTATTACATGAGGAAGAATCTGAAGATTGAATCCTTGCTGATCACAGAGTCAAGGTGGAGATATGTCGGCTGTGACTCTGTGTCACAACCAATATGACCAAGAGGAAGTCAAGGATGACCCAAGACCCCTCTTAAGTTCTGACTTGCGCTTTATGTGTTGGACTCTTGCGTTTTGGATGGTTTCAGTGAAGGGTGGAAGCTTCACCCGTGGAGCTCCTCAGTCACGTGTGAACCATTTGATATATATATATATATATATATATATATATATATATAATGCTGCCAAAACTGAAGGGTCACTTTTCTGGTTTTAGGGTTATTTTGGGTTGCCTGTACAGTTTTCGTTTTCTCTCTTCTTTGTGCTATCCTGTTGATACTGTGTATCGTTTTTTTCTTCTCTTGATTTCTTGTACATACTGTGATTGTTGATGCATGTGAGGTTGAGAGTTGATGTATATGAGTCTTGTTCTCAATAGACTCTGAGGGAGTACTTAGTCTGAGAGATTTCTCTTCTGGTTGTAATCTGTACCTGGCTTCTCGTGTTCTTAATAAAGGATTCAATACTGAGGGTGATTCCTCCTTGGATGTAGCCTCACTTTGTGTAAGGTAAACCAAGTAAAAAACGGTGTTCTTTGTTTTCTGTCTTTTTCGTTTCTGCTTGGGTGTGCATGTAATCGATCCGTAAGAGTTATATTTACATAATATTCATTTTATACCTATACAATAAAACTATACATGTGATGCAAAATGAGAGAGAGATCTTAAACTTCAGCTGACCGATCTGTGCAGAATGAGTGTGAAGTGCTACCTTTCATTCTATGGAATTGACTCTATTAGTTGTAGTTAATACCTGAAAGATAAATTTGCGATTTTGATGAGTCGCATACTCAACAAGTATAAAATAATATAAATTAAAATCAACAATAAATCATAAATTCATAACAATAATTAAAGACATCGATATGCATATGTTATGTCATATGTTTCTATTTAGTTATGTTGTGACCCATCAAGCCAAGTATTACTTCAGAAATTTCATATAACATATATATGGTCAGTATCAAGTTCCTGTATAACCTGAAGATCTATTTATAAGATCATATATCGACCCGTAGATTCTGCCTGTAAAATCATATAATGACCCGTGGATCCCGTTTGTGAAATTTTACATACAAGTCAAAATGGTCTCAACTCATTTATTAAGTACTATATAAATGCTTTTGTATGACATATATATAATCATCACAATTTCCAATATAATCAAATGATTTGACTTCAGTATCGATCCAAACAATTAATCAACATATAATTAATTCCAATAAAATCAATTGATTAGACTTCAGTACCGATCCAAACAATTAATCAACATATAATTAATTCTCAATAAAATAAATTGATCGGGCTTCAGTACTGTTCCAAACAATTAATCAACATATTATCAATAATTTTACAACAACAATTCATTTCAATTATTATACTTAAAGTTTATACTTACCTCTCAAACGGAATTAAGATCGAGTTTCGGGTTGTTTTCCTTGCTCTCCCCCTAAATTAGATGGTCCTATATAATTCAATATAAATATTTAATTTTCTTCATATATATATATATATATATATATATATATATATATATATATATTTCATATGAAATAAAATGCATGATTTAATATTTATTATCTTTTTATCATATTAATCATATTTATAAAATATTTTTATTTCATTTGAATTTTATCTTCCAATGTATGTTTACTATATTTAAAAATATTTAATAATGCTATTTATATTTAATATCAAATTCCATTTAGTATATATTAATTATTTTTAACAAAATATATCATAATTTAATTTAATTAATTGACTAATTAGTCCAATTTATAAAATAAATTCAAAATTAAAAAAGACTCAATTGCATAAGTTTAAAGTTTCCAGGAGTTCAATTGAAGTCTGGCAAGTTCATGGGTCAATTTGCAATTTAAAGAATTCAATTAGGTGGAGGGACCTAATTGAAAAGAATTAAAAGTTCTGCAGGATTCAATTGCAAGCTCCAGAACTTCAGTGACCAAAATAAAATTTGCCAGAACTAAAATTTGAAAGGACTAAATTGAAAAAATTAAATTTTTTTGGAAGGATTCAATTGCATAAACTTATAACTTTAAGGACCAAATTGTAATTTTATAAAATTTAGGTACGTAGGGAGAAAAATACCTCAAAACGCAGCCTGAGCTGCCGTTTTGGGCCGCCTTTAACCTCCCGTTGCTGCTGTGAGGGTTATTGTTCACAGAATAGTACCCTCGAGTTTTCCGGCCGTTTACCCCCTTGTCCGGCGCCCTCTTGCTCCTTGTGGTTCCCTCAGCTCATCTAGGCCCTTCCCCTACGATTTGGGGTTCCCATGCACGTTAGTTTCTTATTCTCTTTCTCTTTTTCTCTTCTTTTCTCTCTTTCCACTATTTCTGCAACCCTTCTATTTTCCTTTTGTTTCTACTTTATTCTCACTCCTCTCATTCCTATTCTATTCCTAAACATCACTGGACATCAGAGAATCACTTGAGCTTTCTTTTCTTCTCTTCTTTTTCCTTCTTTTCTTCCTTTGTTTTCCTTTCCTCTGTTTTCTGTTTCTGGTTCTTTCTTTTCTTCTCTTATTTTTCCTTCTTTTCTCTCTTTGTTTTTCTTTCCTCTGTTTTCTGTTTCTGGTTATGTACCCTTTTTGTTTCTGTTTTCTTTCTCCCTTCAGCCTTTCTTTCAGTTCATCATAATCCTCATTTCAATTCCCAATTCCTATTTCTGTTTTCTTTCTCCCTTCAGCCTTTCTTTCAGTTCATCATAATCCTCATTTCAATTCCCAATTCCTTTTCCCTTTCCACTTTCTACTTCTCTCTTAATTTCAAGTACACACACACACACACACACACACACACACACACACACACACACACACACACACACATATATATGTCGGCCCAAATGGCACCGAATACCGACTCCGGTATCTCGTTAATACTGGAGGAAACGAAATTTACGACATGGTCGTAAAAATACAAATTTCAACTCAATATATATTTTTACCATATTCATTCTCATTTTATTTAATTCTATAACTATTCCCTTTTAATTTTTTTTCACGCTACCGACATTTAATCGGTCGCATCAAAATAAAACCCTAGTAGTCCCTTCTTTTACGTGTGCCAACTATTTACAAGTCTAGAAACTTAAGTTATTCATATACTTTCAATTTAAATTCTTATAACATTCATATGTATATATATAATTTCTTAGCAAATAAGTAATATTTTATTTATCATTTACCAAAATGATGCTTATGTAATAAAATCGTAAAAATGTATTTATGCTTATATGACGACATGCATGATGTAAGGTTTCGGTTAGGGATGTCACAAGCCCTTTGATGTTGTCAGAATTTATATCTCTGGAAAGCACTAAATTGAGTTCATCAGAAGCATCTAACTCGAATACCTCTTAAGCCAAGGAATCAATAACATCAACGCTACAAACACTAGACATGTCACAAGGATATTTCATAGCCTCATAAACATTAAACTGAACCATCTCACAATTAAACTCCATGGTTAACGTTCCTTTATGAGCATCAATTTTTCTCCTTGCGATGCGAAGGAATGGTCACCCAAGTAACAAATCAATAGAAGTAGAAAACTTATCATCTTCCATATTAAACACATAAAAATTAGTAGGAAAAATTAACTCACCTACCTAAATCAAGACATCTTCAAAGAGCCCTATGGGGTAAACAATAGACTTGTCTACCAATTGTATTATAATACATGTTTCCTTTAAGGGCAACCCTTGAAGGATGTATAAATATATAATGATATGACATTTATAGACACACCCAAATCACATATAGCTCTCTTAATCGCTATGTTGCCAATTTTATGAGGAATGACAAACATACCTTAATCATTGCATTTTTATGAAAGCTTTCTTTGTATCATGGCTAAGCAATTTTCCGTCATCTTCATTTTCTCCACACCATCTAACTTCCTCTTACTGGTACAAAGTTCCTTAAGAAACATTGCATATCGAGGTATTTACTTTATAACATCACACAACTGGGATATTTACCTCAAAGATGTCCTTCTTTTTTTTCTTTCCTCATTTTGGCTAATCTCTCGGGAAAAGGGGGCTGAACTACATAAGATTGGGGCTGCCGCACTCCAGCTTTTTTGGAAATATCCTTTTGCTAAGTTTCCTTTTTTCAATTTTTTTCTTTGACCCGCTTCTGTCCTTTCTTAGGGATAGTTCCGAATCTTTACCACTTCGTCAAGTGATAGCACTTGTGTTCTCCTTAGGTTTAACCACAGTTTGAGATAGAAGCTTCCTTTATATCTCCAACTTGCTCAAAGAAGAAACAAGCTGATTGATTTGGTTCTCTATATTTTGCGTGCCCTTCCATGTCTCTTGCTTAAATTCTTGTATGTCTATCGTTGATTGTCACTAAAATGTGGTAAGCAACTTAATAATCCTTTAAAGACTCTTTTGTAAAAGGAGGTTGTTGGAAATGTGGTCTAAGTTGCTGTCTAGTTCCTATTCTCATAGCTGAAATTAGGGTGATTCTTCCATCCTTCATTATAAGTGTTGGAATATGGATCTATTTGTCTTCGGGGCTATTTGGGATAACCCTCCATAACACTACTTGCTCTTAATAATCTTGCCATGTTGGGCACATATTGGTTAGGTGATCATAAGAGGTACATACCCCGTAAGCACTTGCTCATTTATTTTGCCTGCAGGCAAAGTTTTGACAAAAGAAGTTAGTTCATTAAATTTAGTCTCAATGGAAGGATCACTTATCTGATAAAGCTTCCTTGAATGTTCTTCAATTTGTCCAAATTTTTGTGAATTTCCTGCCATGGTTGATATTATTTCTCTAGCTTCGGCAAGGGTTTTATTGACAAATACTGCTTCGTAAGCCGCATAAACCATCTTCTTTTTTATATCTACCATTCCTTCATAGAAATATTGGAGTAGAGATTGTTTGGTCATCCTATGTTATGGGCAGGCTGCGCACAACCTTTTGAACCTTTCCCAATAGTCATAAAAGCTCTCTCCAACCTTTTGTTTAATCCACAAATCTCTTTACATATTACTGCTGCTCTAGAAGTGGGGAAATACTTATCCTTGAACCACGGCATGCCACGTTGTTATTAAACCCAGTGGTAGGTTGAGCAACCATTCCTTAGCGGCGTCCTTTTGTGTGAATGAGAACACCATCAATTTAACATGCTCTTCCGTTACACCTTGCAACTCCTAACTTAAGCATACACCACAGAATTCCTTCAAGTGATTGTGTGGGTTTTCTTCTTCATTCCATGGAAGGTAGGGAGTTGGTGGATCAAACTAGATTTCAGTTCAAATGACACCTCCAAGTTCGAGTAAATGATACAAAGGGGCTGCTACTCCAAGGGGGCTTCTTGCAATTCTCTAACTGTGCAGTTGTTAGCCATTTCTTCCTCTCTATCGGATGTAGATGATGACTCATGCAATTTGAAATCGGATTCGATTGAAGGTTCAACCAAATTAGCTTTTGTGCTTTATGGATTAAAGGTAGAAGTACCTTTCGCCCTATCTTGTAACTTGGTTTCCTTTCTCAATGCACGAGCTGTTTTCTCTATCTCAGGCTATAGAAAATTTTCTGACGTGGTCATGAAAAAAGACAATAAACAGTAAAATAAGCTAGTCCCCGATAATGATGCCAAAATTTGATGGGTGTTGAAACCACAAAAAATAATAGATCTGCTCTTCTTAACTAAACAACACAAAAATATTGTGAAAAAGGTGAGAAGGGTCGAATCCTAGGAACTAGGCTTGCCAAGGCTAACTAAAATTGAAGCTGTAAAACTAAAAAATAAAGTATATAGGGATTTTTCCTATTAAAGATTAAAAACGAAATTAAAACAGCAAAAATAATTAAAAACCTGAAATAATGAGAGACGAACTCAATCAAAGTTAATCCGCAGTATGGAATTCATATAGATTGATCATCGATATAGGATAACTAATCAATTTAATATTGTAGACAAGTTATTGCCAAAAGGAATCTCCTCTCAACCAATCTTATCGTATAATTAGGTAATTAAGATACCATTTAATAATAACCCCTAATTATCAAGTAACTCTAAGTACTACGAAGGATTTAACCTAATAACAACATAAAAAACTAGTAAGTCCTTGCTCTAATTAACAAAAACTACTGGAATTCATTTAAATTAGATTATGCCTTCACTCAATATAAACCAAAATATTTCACACAATCAAGTTATATCACCAATTGCCACTTGCATCAATTCGACTAAATAATTACGGATATAACCTAGTTAATTAACCATGTAAATTCCTATTAGATAAACAATAGTCCCTGTTAGAACAAATAATAGAAATTCACTATGGAAACAATTTTCCAAGAATTCACAATAAAAACATATATGCAATGTAAATCAAAAAGATAAATAAGCATGTTAAGATCTCACAATTAAAAGAACTTCAACCTTAATTACACCTTGATTGAATAGGAAGGTTTAACCACACATGGTCACGAGAAAATACATAAAAATCTAAAAAATTAAGCTGAAATTTCATAATGCCCTTGTGGAAGGCGAAAAAATCCCCTTCAAGAATCATAAAATTCACTTATATTCTTAATAAAAAGTGGGGAATCCCTAATATAAGAAAAAGGCCCACTTAGACAATGTTCAAATAATCTTCCCTAACTACTAATCACTCTTAAAAACCAAATAAAAAACGTGGACAGCAGCCCACACAACTTCAGTTTGCAGTTTCCTCTTTTGTTCTTAGACTTGCTCAAGTGTAAGCTCCTGGCAGCTTCAGAATCAAGCAGAAATCTTCAACATTCAGCTTCTTAAATATACTCCATAAGCTTCATTTTTGACAAATCCAATAATTTCTAATAAATAAAAGCTCATATCTAAGCATAAATAATATCAATTAAACACAATATTAGGTTCTTTAACAAAATTAAGAAACTAAATAACAAGTAACAACGAGTAAATTTGTATAACATAAGATGATATTCTGAAATGATAAACTATTTTATTTGCTTAGAAGGTCCTTTCAAAACTTGTTTACGAAAGCAAGCCATATTTATCCAAAATCATTGAGTGTTGAAGTTAAAGGCCTGTTCAAGTCATAATAATTAATTTCTTTGACTGATATTTCATGTTGTTGCCCAATCAATGTTTTGCCTACCACTCGGCTCCATGAAAGCCATCAATTCTGAATTTTGACAACTTTTCTATGGTTAAGGGGTTGCACTCATTCCTCTCATTGGCAATTCTGCTTTTGCAAGTTATACAAAAATCATTAATGTATTAGATTAGAGGATACCCGAAAGGGTAGCCAACAATAACAAGTATATATTGAATGCTAATAATCCCCTTTTAGAATTTGATTTGATATAATGAGTTAGGTGTGGCATATTGGTCGTCTTTGGATTTTGGCAAATATTATCAGTCACTCATTTTTAACATAATTATTCTATAATCATAGTTACTTTATCAAATTTCTTGAAAAAAACTTAAATTTTTCTATAATCATGTATGATGGTTCAGAAATTATTTAGATATATTTTTAATAGTTATATGCTATACCTTCTTCACTATCACGTTTCTTTTGCTTCCTCTTTTGGTTTCTTATTAAGTAGATAAAAGGTAGAAAATGCATGAATCTCTCTCTCAATAGAATAACATCTATTACTGCTTTTCTCTTCTACACCCCAAAATTACTAAAACATGAACCATAGAAAGGTTTATTCACATGGAAGCATTCCCTTTTCCTGGGAGGACTCACCTGGAGTTTCTAAGGCACATACCCTTCACCTATCACCCTCCCCAACATTACCAATACCCTTTGGTAGTTCCTCTCAAGACACCAAGATTCCTCTTCCGCCATGCCAAAATTCACAGCCGCCACGACGAAGCACTTCCGAAAAAGGGTTTGGGTTGTGGCACGAAGACCCTTTTCTTGCAGCTTACAAAGAATGCACCAAAAATGTCAGAAATTGCAACGATGGTAAGCAACTAAATAATGGAAATTGTAAGAAGAAGAATAAAAGGAAGAGTAAGCTTATGATGTTTTCTTGCAAGCATTCATGTGATGTTAAAGATGATAATTTGGTTGGGTTATCTAATAATCTCCCAGCTCTTCCACCAAATAGAATTCGAAGAAAATGAAGATTGTGTAGAAATAATTTTCTTTTGTCAAAATAGATTAAATAATTTTATCATATAACAAAAGTTGCTCTTTGATTAATTAGTAATTATTTTTGTTAGAAAGGGAAAAAAAAAATTAAATGTTTCACTTTAATGTTTATATCCTAATTTAAGAGCTAAAAACTGTTTCACCCCAAACTTTGCATTTTGTTGTCTATTATCAAATTTTTTTACTTTCTAACGTGTACCCAAAAAATGCAATTTTTTTTTTTAATATGGTTAATTTATTTGAATAGCCAAATCATTTTTTATTAATAATTTTTAATCTAGAAAAAACATAATCTACTGCAACCCGAGAATCTAAACTCAAAATTAATTCTCAAAATTACTTTAGCAAATAGCACATCCCATTATGAGCTAAGTTAGAGGTGGCCACGGCCGGTCCGGGTGGTTCCGGGCCTCGTCCTGCCGGACCACGGGTTGAGGGGGGAGTGAACCTAAATCGGCTCGCTGAACCGCTGGGCTGGTGAACCGCCGGTTAACTGGCGGGCCGCGGTTAACCAGCGGTTCCATGGCAGGCCGGTTAACCGGTGGACCGGTTAACCGGCAGTTCGGCCGGTTATTTTATTTTATTTTAATCTAAAAAAATAAAAAGAGGTTAACCGGCGGTTTGAAGGTACGGCTCGGACGGTTCGTCAACGATTCCAGTTCAATACGGTTCACGGTTCAAAAATAGCTTGAACATTAACCGGTCCGTCCCCCTAACAGTTTCGGTTACAGTTCAAAACGGTTTCGATTTGACGACGGACCAAGTTTGATGACGGCCTGGGCCAGTTTAACGACGGGTCGAAACCGACGAACCAAACCGGTGGGCCAAACCGACCAAACCGGCCCGTGGCCATGGCTAAGCTAAGTGCAGAAATCTGATAAACTTTATATAACAAACAAAATAAAATAAACATGAAAAATTTATTTTGAGATAAGAGCCAAGAGCAAATCCGTTCGCGCGGCTAAGTACTTGATGTCACCTACTAGTTTGCGTAGGCTTTTAGCTTAAGTACTATTTACTGTCAGAAGGTTCCATAGGAGTCATAGGAAGAATCATAAATTTAAGCAACAAAATATTATCTATTCAATTCATATTTATTAATAGTATTCTGTGTAACGTTAAATTAATGAAATAGATACAAAATTCTTCCAACCCTAATCTGTTACCAATCCAATATGATATCAAAGCAATCAACGATCCACATCAATATCGGATTTCTGCTTCATCATCTACCAGAACAATGAACTCAAAATATTTTTTCCTCATTTTTCGAAAACAACCTTTTTAGCAATATGTTCAAATCAAGGTACCGATGTTATCACCCATCTTCCTGTCGCATGTATATTATCATGGACTGTGACTTTGTTGAATCTGAATATTACTACTCCGCACCACTCAGGAATCAGGGGGAGAGTTATAATATAAGGGATTCATTGAGTTGGTTGTACAGACCAGTATTGTCTGATGTTGTTCCAATAAAACCAGTGCACGACACCATTAAGTTATCACCTGACACCACAATGGAGCTCACTGAACTAAAATTACCAACTCAAGCATCATCTGGGTTAGATGTTTCTACTCATGAGGTGAGAAATTGTTTTGATACATGTTCTATTAATGTTGAAACTAACTCAAACAACAACCCCAAGGTACCAGTTGAAAGGGAGGAAAGTTATGTTCTACCATCAAGGAGAAACAGAGGATTGCCACCAAAAAGGTACTCAGTAGAGAATGAACCATGAACTTTTAGATATCTAATAGGTAACTTAGTCAGGGGGAGTCTTTTAAAAGAAGCAAAAGTGTTCACAACAACATTGTATACTGAGGAAATCCCACAAAGTGTACATGAAGCAAAATCCAAAAGGAAATGGAGAAAGGCTATGCAAATAGAGATGAATGCATTGGAAAAGAACTAAACTTGGGAGATCTGTGATTTGCCACTAAGAAAGAAGCTAGTTGGCTACAGATGGGTATTCATCATCAAGCATAAAGCAGATGAAACTATTTAAAGATATAAGTAGAGGTTGATAGCAAAGTGTTATACTCAGGGATAGATTAAAATTTTTCTCTAGTAGCTAAGATAGACACTATTGTTGACGCTTGATTTTCGCCCACGAAAAATAACCAATGATGATCAAGGTTCCAAGCTCGAGATATCTAGAATCCCTATCCAGCTCGTTTTTCCTTTTCCTTAAAAATATTTTCCTATGTTTTAATCCTTGTCGCTTTTTAAGAAATCCTCGAAATTTCCCTTCTTTTTATCAAAAATATATTTATTTTTCGGTTCATTTTTATTTTTTAAATTTGCAAAAATATAAAAAGAATTTAAAGAAAATAATTTTTGGTTTTAATCTTAAATATCAATTTTAAAATTAAAATAAAAAATGCTTTATATTTTATTTTTAATTGATGTTGGCTTTGATTTTTAATTATAGTGTGTTTTTAAAATTTTAATTTTAAGTAATAAAGAAAATTAGTTAAAAAAAATTAATTAGAAGGGTTTAATTGAGAGAATTTGGAGAAAAATAGGAAAAAGGATTAAATTGAAGAGAAATAGAAGTATTGGGGAAGAAAAGAAGTGAGGGAGGGTAAAATTGGAAATGGAACAGAAGATTTGGGGGTGAAAGTTTAATTTTTAAAAGCTAGAAGGGTAGAAACGGAA
>CANUEY010243578.1:0-32433 GCA_948099555.1 Croton setiger
CCACCCCCCCCCCCCCCGCGCCCCCCCCCACCCCACACGGCCCACCCTCCTCCCCCCGCACGCCGCCCCCACCCACACCCCCCCGCCGCCCACCGACCCACCCCCCCCCCGCCCCCTCCACCACTCCCTCAAACCCATCGCAATCGGGTTCTTGCCCTCCACCCCCCCCCCCCCCCCCCCCCCCCTTTCTGTTGTTGTGGTGAAAGCTGCCTTAGGGTCATATGTTGTACTTTCTGGATAAATGTGTTGAGGCAGTAACGAAATTTCTTAAGTTCATTCTTCTGTTTGTGGATTGATTAGTCAGTATACTGGTTTGCATGTTTGGTTTGGTTTCTTGTTCCCTTTATTGTTTCCACTCTTTTTCTGTGTTGTTTGCAATGTTAAACTTTAAGTTCTGAGCAGTGTAATCCAGCAGTAGACTGTAATTACCATGTTCATGGTGAATGAACTGTTAAGTGAAAGTTACATGAAACATATAGGTTTGTCTCAGGTTATATCTATATTGTTGTGTATCAATGCTGCCTCCACCTTGCTTGCATGAACAGTATGTCTTCCCTTTAAAGAAATAAGGGATTTAATGACTGGCTTCTGGTTTGAGTGGCCTGGTTCTTTGCCTAATTATGGATGATGTGTTGAACTTGAATGGTATTTTGCAAAGTTTTGGCATATATGCTTGAATGACATTAAAATGGTTTTAAAGGCATGAATACTTGATAAATGTTTAAATCCCCTCCTGCTACAATCTGTCTAAAACAGTAACTTGCAATCTCTTTAAAATCTTAACAAATTGAACACAATGGCAAGATGGTAATTACGATAATTGTTAGGGGCAATTCGGTAATTATAGCAAATATTAAGTTTCAAATTGAGATTTCACATTAAATTGTTATTTAATTTGTTTTGAGTACGCAAATCACTGGATTGATCAAATCATCATGAAAATGCAAGTTAAATTGGTAAAATTTGACAAATAGGGACCTAAATGCAATTTTTACAAACTTGAAGGGCTAAAATGCGATTTTACCATTTTTACTCAAAAATGGCCCAAAAACATTTTTATTGCATTTTCAAGTAATGATTTGGTTAAATCATGTGATAAATAAAGAATTTTGTGTCCCAAGGACTTATTTGCAAAAATTACAAAATTGGGGGACCAATTTGTAATTTTTATAAAATTGAGGGACCAATTTGTAATTTTCCAAAAATCATTTCTTTTGTGTTTGTTTAAATGTTTGTTTGAAATATGTGATATTGTGCTTTATATCCGTTTAAATTTCGTAAGTTCAATTTCTTAATTATTTTGATTTTTGGACTAACCAAGTTGCTTTGTTTTGAATTATAATTGCTTTAAATTCGGGAATCGGGTTTAAATTCGGGTTGCAATTTGGGTAGAATGTAATTTTTAGGAGATGGTTTGTAATTATTTTTCCCGGAAATCGGGAAAGAATATTTTAGATTTAAGGAGTGTTTAATTTCTGCAATTTAAATTCGCGCAATTTATTGCTTTCTGGTTTGTATTTTTACAAAACGACTTTAATCACCAATTAGGAACATCGATAGTGGCTTTTTCAAAATCTCAGTCTTAACTTTTAAATTCAGAAAATCAATTTGGTTTTTGGAGGCCGGTTTCGACCGGGCGTTAGTCGAACTTGAGATTTCGGCTAACGTACCCTACCCACTTACCCAAAATTCTCGGTTCGGATTTTGTGCCTTATCCAAATTTTTCAAAAACGGAGTCAACTGAATTTTTATGGTTTTTTGTAAAAACCGGTTCCCGATATGGGTGGCGACTCAAAACAATTTTTAAGACCGACCAGTTTTGGCAACAACCAAAAAGGCTTTTATCGCCTAAACCTGTATTCGGTTTCCGAAAAACCGAACCTTTTCAAAAAGAACCTTACCTTTTTGAAACCCGTTTGAATGAACTTTCTTTTGTAAAAAAAGAAAACCGAAATGAGAACCCGCGAGAAAAACCCTTTCTGTTCAAAGAGAGGTATCCTTTTCCGATTGCTGTTTGTCAACACCGGGGTTCAATTACCGGTCCAAATAGTTAATCATCATATAATCAAAGTAAATAAATCAATCGATTGGGCTTCAATATTGATACAAACAGTTAATCATCATATAATCAATCATCTCATAAAATAATTCATTTCAATCCATATATGGAAGTATGTACTTACCTTTTGGTCGAACTCAAGGTTGAGTCTTGGGTTGTTTCCCCCGCTCCCCCTATATATATCAATATAATAAATATTTAATTTTTCTTCATATATAATTCATAAAGCTATAATGCATGATTTAATATTTATTCTTCTTTATTACATTAATCCTATTTATAAAATATTCTTATTTCAATTGAATTTTAACTTATAACATATGTTTATTATATTAAAAATAAATTAACAATGTCATTTATATTAAATTTCAAACTCAATTTAATATATACTAATCATATTTAACAAAATCTATAATAATTTAACTCAATTAATTTGCCAATTAGTCTAATTTATAAAAATAAATTAAAAATCAACCAAAAGGACTTAATTGAATAAGTTCTAAAGTTTTTGAAGTCTGACAGTAAGTTCAGGGGGTCAATTTGTAATATTCAGAAGTCAATTTAGTTAGAAGGACCTAATTGAAAGAAATTAAAAGTTCTGCAAGGCTCAATTGCAAGCGCCTCAGAACTTCAGGACCAAAATGAAGTCTACCTAGATTAAAATCCAAAGGGACTTAATTGAAAATAATTAAAACTTCTCTAGAAGGACTCAATTGCATAAAATTATAAATTTAGAGACTTATTTGTAATTTTATAAAATTCAGGTACCTAGGGAGAAAAATACCTCAAAACGCAGTCTGTGATGTTGTTTTAGTCCTTCTTCCTCCTTCAACCAGCGCCCACGAGGGTTTCAGTCCTGAACTAAAACTCTGGTGATTCCCAGCCCTTTCCGACGTTCCTCTCGACCCAAAAACTCTCCAAACTTTAGTTAAATCCTTCCTAAACACCTGGAAATCCCCATGCACGAAGATTTTCCCTTTTTTCTCCTTTTTCCTTCTGGTTTTCTCTTCCTGCTCTGTTTTCATTTTCTTTCTATTTCTTCTTTATTCAACCACTCTTTTGCTTCTCTTTCCTTTCTAATCTATTCCTATGCTTTAGTGGAAAGTAAGGAAACCCTGTAACAATCTCTTTCTCTCTTCTTTTCTCTTTTTTCTTCTCTTTTCTTTCTTTTCTTTTCTTTCTCTCTTCTCTCTATTTTCTGTAGCTGTTTCTATTTCTCTCTGATTTTCGTCCCCTTTCCTTCTGTTTTCTCTTTCCTTCTATTCCTATTGCCTGTCTCTTATTTTAAACAATCCCAAAACTTATTCTAAATTCCAGTCATGTGAGCAGTTAAATTCTGAAATAAGATTCTGAAGTAAAGAATTTTTTTTTTTGTTTAAAGTAAAATAAGTTTTTGTTTATGTAATAAAACTAAATTTTGGAAGTTAAGGATATTAGTTTTGTAACAACCATATATCTATATGCGCCATTAATAAACAAGAAATTTTTTTTATCATACATATAACATACTTTATAACATTCACCATAAAATTTGAAACAAATAATTACATGTCTCACTTATAATTTACAAAATATGTAATGATATCCACAAAACAACAAAACAGAATGTTACAATTTACATAATATTAAACTTATATGACAAAACTATACATATGATGCAAAAACAAGGGAAAGAAGCCCTATGCTTTAACTGACCGACCTGTGCAAAATGATGGTGAAGTACTACACTTCACACTGAAAACTGATGCCATCAATTACAATTTCTTTCTCTCTTCTTTTCTCTTCTCTTTTCTTTCTTTTCTTTTATTTCTCTCTTCTCTCTATTTTCTGTAGCTGCTTTTGTTTCTCTCTGGTTTTCGTCCCCTTCCTTCTGTTTTCTCTCTCATTCTATTCTTATTGTCTGTCTCTTATTTTAAACAATCCCAAAACTTATTTTAAATTCTTTACTTTTGGTTTTCTACATATTGCTTATATATAATAAAATGCATGATTTAAAATTTATTATATTTTATCATATTAATCATATTTATAGAATATTTTTATTTCATTTAAATTTTAACTTCTAAAATATGTTTACCATATTAAAAATATTTAATAATGCCATTTATATTTAATTTCAAACTTAATTTATCCTATACTAATTATATTTAATAAAATCTATCATAATTTAACTCAATTAATTAACCAATTAGTCCAATTTCTAAAAAAAATTTCAAAATATGGTAGTAAGTTCAGGGGTCAATTTGCAATTTATAGGATTCAATTTGGGCAGAGGGACCTAATTGAAAGAAATTAAAAGTTCTACATGACTCAATTGTAAGCGCTCCTAAACTTTAAGGACCAAATGAAGTCTGCCAGGACTTAAATTCGGAGGGACTCAATTGAAAACAATTAAAAGTTCTCTAAAAGGACTCAATTGCATAAAATTATAACTTTAAGAATTTATTTATAATTTTATAAAATTCAGGTACATATGAGGAAAAATACCTCAAAACATAGCTGAAGCTGCCATTTTGATTGTCTCATTCCTTCAACAGGCACCTGCGAGGGTTACTATTCAGAACAGTGACCTCAAGTGTTTCCAGCAGTTTCCAGCCCTTTTCCGGCGTCTATTCGATCCCAAAAGCTTCCTAAACTTCAGTACAATCTTCCCAAAAACCTAGAACCTCCTATGCACGAAGATTTTCCTTTCCTTTCTAGTTTTCCTTCTCTCCTCTATTTTGGGTTTCTTTCTGTTTTCCCTTATTTCTGACCTCTCTCTCACTTCTCTCCCCTTTCTAATACATTCCAGCATAACCTTAGATGCTAAAAAACCACTCCAACTCTTTTTTTGTTCTTTTTCTTCTCTCTTTTCTCCTTTCTTTTATTTTCTTCTTTCCTTCTTTGTTTCTGGTTCGTCTTTCTTTCTTCTGTTCTTATCTTCATTTTTTCTCCTTTCTCTTATTTCTTCTATTCTAATTTCTTCTAAAAGCAAAATCAAGTTCTAATACTAAATAAAAGTTCTGTTTTCTCTCTTTTTATCCACTTTCCACCTCATTCTTATTTTTTCTTCTTCTCCTTCTATCTCACGTTTCTGTTTTGTGTTTTTATATGTATAAACTCCTTTCTTTCATTAATAACTTATACATATATGTATTCTTATTTACTCCTTTCTCAGCCCAATCGTTACCCGGTACCGACTCCGATATTTTGATAATGCTATTGGAAACGAAATTTACGACGTCGTTGTAAAAATATGATTTCCGATTTAAAAATATATTTATTACATTTATTTTCATTTTATTTAATTATAAATATTTTTAATTATTCGTGCTACCGACGTTTTATTTTTCACGTCGAATAAAATCCTAGCAGTACCCTCTTTTACATATATTGACTATTTACGAGACTTAAAACTCATGTAATTCATATAATTCAATTTAAATTCTTAAAATGCTTATATTTAAAAAATCTCATATTAAAATGATATTTATGCGATAAAAATTGTAAAAATGCATTTATATCTATAATGACGATATGCAATTTTTTTTGTTTAAAGTAAAATTAGATTTTTTTTATGTAATAAAACAAAATTTTAAAAGTTAAGGACATTAGATCTTAAAGGACATGAAAAGATGCATGGATTTAGAGGTTATCAACAATATTAGTATAAATATTCATATTATAGAGTATGTTATCTAAAGCTTGACATACTTTAGGTCGGATCAATTGAGAAAATAGGGGTTATAGGTAGATAGTATTTTAGAGATCAATTTTGTAATTTGCCTTCCAAAGAGAGGATAAAGGTTTTATTTATAATTATGCTCTCTTTACTTGTTTTGTATGTATGCTAAATAACTGAATGAGTGATTGATGTGAATGCAATTAATGTTTTTCCATTTTGGATTAATGGTTGGTATAATGCCATTAACAATCAAATGGTTTCTTAATTAAAACTAGATGTACACCCATAATCTCTGATTATAATTTTATTTATTATTATTATTTTATTTTTTTATCAGAATTAATAATAAAATAAATTTTACAAGATTAAATTAAAACAAAATGATATTTACTTGTTATATAATTATTTTTATAATACTTTCCAATTTAAATTTTTCCATTATTTTTTTAAAAAAAATTATTACTGATTTTCAATTTTATATTATTTCAACGTAAAAGAAATGAAAATAATACTAATAATAAAATTATATAATTATAAGTATAATAAATATATACTAAAATTAAATTAAAATTATATTTACATGTTACAGACTTTTTTAGCAAATGTAAAAGACTATTTGTAATTGTACCTTATTTATAATATTTTTAAATTTTAATTTTTTTACTATTATAAACAATAAAATTTTAAATAAATTTTAAACGTTGATATTTAAAAAATAAAAATGTTACTAAATTTAATATTGAATTATAATGAAAAATTCAATTTTGAAAAAATAATAAAAATTTCATAATTAATTTAATAAATTTATTATTGAGATGGTTAATTTTTTTAATATTTGAGATGAGATGGTTAATTAACAATATGAATTTAATGTTATATTAATAACTATTAATAGAAGAAGATGAATAGTATTATAAATTAAATAAAATTAAGTAAAATTTTAAAAAATAATAAATTGACAAAAAATTTTAGCTTCTACTATTTTGCCATGTCAACATTATTTTCTCAATTTTATATATTTCATACATAGATAAAATTGGATTTAGAAAAATTGGATAATTTAAGTAAGTCTAATAAATTCAGATATTATTAAGTGTAATCATAAATAACTTAATTTATTCTCTTACATTTAGAGTTTTAGGTTTAGATTTTATCTTATCATTAAAAACAACGGTTTAAATTTTGTACTTTTAAAAAAAAAAATTAAAATTAGTACTTCAAAAATAATTTTTAAGACTAAGTAGTTACACATCAATTATTCAAAATATTTTATCACAGCATTTGCAATCCAAACAATCAGATCGAAAAGTTCATATTACAATAACTTTCAAATATTCATAAAAATTTAATTTAATTATTAAATATTATAATGATTTCATGCATGAAATATACTGCATCTATAAATTATATCAATTATATCCTGTAAATTATAATGTTTTTTTTTTTTTTTTTTTTTTTTTACAATTGTGAAGATGTACAGTATGAATAATTCTATATAAATATTAATATTACAAAATAAACCAATTTAAATTTAAAACACATAACAATGTGTCATTGTCTCTAGACA
The DNA here is from genome assembly GCA_948099555.1 of Croton setiger. Lineage (NCBI taxonomy): Eukaryota > Viridiplantae > Streptophyta > Magnoliopsida > Malpighiales > Euphorbiaceae > Croton > Croton setiger. Next base: position 7,291 of record CANUEY010243578.1, read on the forward strand.
CTCAAATAATTTTTATTTAATATTATATAAATAATTTAAAAAAATATTTTGACCATTTTATCATTATTAAAAAATAAAATCAATAGAAATGGTAAGCGGCTTGAATTTGCTTAAAAAAATTTCAGAATAAAGTCTTACCTAGAATAAAGTCTTACCGTATGTAACTATTCTCGTTGAAAGATTCAATCATCATATTAGGGCTAGATATGCAAGCCAAGTTGGATCCAGATTCATTCAAGCAAAATCTCAAAAAAAAAAAAAAAAAAAAAAAAACTTAAAAAAATAGATAAATGAAATTTCAATGATGTCAAAAAAAAAAAATTCACCATAGCAACGTGGCTTAAATGAAGGTAAAGTATACTAGAGGGGTCTAAACTTTAGAAAATGTAACATTGTTGGGTCTACACTTCAAAATATAATAGAAAAAAGTTCAAAATTTGAAATTATGTAGCAATTTGTGGTTCGATGATAGATTCATGTGGCTTGTACGTCAAAAAATCATGCGAAAATGTGTATCGAAAAAAATTTGAGCTCGTGAAGGATTAAAAAATTCGATTAAAAAAAATCCTACAGGACGTGATTTTATTTAAACTTTTATTTCTTTTTCAAAATTATTAAAATTATCTTATTGTCAATTAATTTTTTGGGTTTTTCATGAGTTCTATTGAAGAAAAAACAGTTACAAAATTAATTTTGAAATTTTTTTGAAAGTTTACTATTAGGAAATAATTATTTCTTAAAATTTGTTTAGAGGGCATTGTTACATAATTTTTTAATAGGACGGGGAAATGTATTTTCTAGTAAAATTCAGATGAAAATCTATCTTCAGACTTCAAAATATTATATTAGTTAAAGTTTGAATTCCGTAATTTACCCTCAAGTTAACATCCAAAAGGACACTTTCCCATTACTCTATTGGCGCACTAATTGCCCTTTTATTGCTTTGATCATTGCTCCTTATGGAATGTGACCACTTTGTGTATTATTCATATAGTGTTTCATCTTAGCTAATACCAACCATTTGTGGTCTCTAATTTTTGATATTATTTATATTTCCTTGGAATTTTTGTTTTGTTAAATTAAAACAATACCACTTTCCACTTTGGTTTAAGAAATTTCTGGATCGTGAAAATTGAGCAAATCCTTTCAATATCTCGACCACATTATACAGAATGTCATAATTGGTGTCATAAGCTTCGAAATAGGTCCTCTTTATTTTTGCTTATGATAGAGAGGTTCTTCTCTGCTTTCTTGATGATTACATCCACATATTCCTAAACTTTCTATAAAACTGATTTAATATTTCGGTCAAAAGATAATTTCAGCATATTCTCAACTTTTATTATTACAATTATATAAAAATATGATGATATATTACAATTATCTTATCACTTAATAAAATTCATATTTCATTTAAAAAAAAAAAGTATGCTTGTACTCTAGAAGCTTAATTTTCTTTTGAATTTTTTTTAAAAAAAAAAAAATTACATGATATATCTACTTCAAAAATAAATGAAAATATTATAATTATTGTGTATAGAATCCTCTAATATTATTTTTGAAGTTCCGCTATTGTTATTCATATAATTTGCGAATTTCAATTTATTTATTATTTTGAATTTAAGGTCGGATGTGAATTAAATTGAAATTTGGGTGAAAATGTTGTATTAACCACTTGGGAATGGCTATTTTAAAATTTTTAATTTTACAATTTAGTTCAAAACTTAGATATAGGGCGAAATTGTAAGGTGAAAAGTTCATTTGAAGTTGAATTTGTCCCAAAACTCAAAACAGGGTTGACAATATTACATTTCTAAAAGTTGAGGGTGAAAAAAATACTTAAGCCTTACAATAAATATATCAGCATACTTTGTATTAAAGAACAACATCCAGTATGTTTCTAACATATACTGGTATATCTATTGGAAATATAATATCAAAATGTCCAAAGAAAATTACTAGGTGAGCAATATGGTGAGACACGCAATTGGCCTCACAGTAATAGAAAACAATAAAAGAATAAGGAAAAGAACTAGATAAACTCTTAAGTTATAAGAGTCGAGTTCTAGAAGCAGTATTTGGAGTGCAATTCTGCAAAAACAACCAGACCATTTTGTCTGAATCAGTTTGCAATTAAACCCGTTGAAGACCGAGGTACTTTTTTTGTCTTTCTAGTGCCAAATTTGCTGCTTCAGTAACATTAGTGTATTTCGAAAGAGTCCATAAGGCCAATGACATGTAGTACTTACTTTTGGAGGTTCCTACAAACTTGGTGTTTGTTGAAAGTTCCTTGAAGAGCTCTAATAGGTCACTTCTTAGAACTTTACAAAAATGTTCAATGCTTATTTTGCTAAAGTCAAGTGTTCAACCAGTTGATTGCGAGTAAGGATAGTTTCCTTGCCAAATAGCCGGAACCTAATGCCATATTTTCGAAGGGCAGATAACTCATCATTAGAATGCACAAAGGTTACTCGAAATTCCCTTTTCAATAGCTCATATCTTGTACCAGAGTGAGTAGTCAATCTGTACAGACCCATCTCTTTGAAGGGCACGTTAGAGCCTTAAATTGAAAGTATTTGATCTCATATACACTTTCTCCTCTATATATTAAAAGAAGCCTTCTCTTATTCGGTCAAACCATATAAGTCTTCCATATTAGGAATTCTAGTGTTTCCCTTTAAAGATGTCTTCTTTTGTCAATTGATCTCCATTTTGTATCCTCTTACATGACTGTGAAGTATTGAAGGCCAAGCTCTAGAGGCTGCTTCTTTATGTCATTTACCATAATTTTATTATAGACAGGGTCAACATGTAATTTCAGAAACACAAAATTTGAGTTACTATTGACGCTCGATTTTTGACCCCAAAATCTAAAAGAAAAATATTCAAATTAAAAATATATTTGTCTTATTTTTAGTTTTAATTTCTTTTCAGAAAAAACAAATATATTAGGAAAAAGAGAGAAGAAATAAAAGAAAAAGGAAGAAAAATGAATAAAATTGAAAAAAGGGTTTAATTGAAGAAAAAGAAAAGAAATAGGGAAAAATTGAAAGCTAAAATGGGAAGGAGGGATGTATTGAAGTAGAAATAAAAGATTAGGGGTCAAAAATTGAAAAAAATTGAAAATAAGGGAGGAAAAGGAAGGAAAGTTTAATTCTGAATCGAACCGAACTAGTTCAGTTCAGAATTAAACTGATTTCAATTAAAATACTTATTCAAAACGCGTCGTTTCATTGGAAACGACGTCGTTTTGAGGTTAACAAAAACAAAAAAAAAAGGAAATCAGACAGATGAAAACGAAAGAAACAGAAAGGCCAGTCGAAGACAGAAACACTTTGAACTGGAACTGAAGTCGAAGACAGAGACTTCAAGATTGAGGAACAATGAACTGAAGGAAGAAGAAGACGCACATGGAAGACGGATGCAGCAAAAGGAAAGGTTGAATTGGCTACAGAAGAATATTTTTAAGGCGTAACAGAAATGCTACGTGGAGGCTTAAGTGAAGAACAAGGAAAAAGTTGGAAGCAGACGCATCCAGACGAGGCGAAGGAACGAGGATAAAAGATCCAGGCCAGCAACAATCAAGAAAGAGGTCCAGAGGGAGATCAATTCCAGAATAGAGAGAGAGCAATCAAAAAAATCTGTTAGCAATTGAAAGATTTTCTGTAAGTTAGAAAATTAAGGTTCCTTTCTGTAAATTGGGGTTTTTTTGGATTTCAATCCAATTTCCCTTTTTCTTTCTGTTTTAATCGATTCTCATATCAAAATTAATTTGATATTGTGAATCGATTTTGAGTGCAAAGGCTATATACTCATTCGATTGTAATTTACATCAAATTCTGTAAGAATAGTGGAAAGCTATTTCTGAATTAGAATCAAATTCGAGAGTATTTAAGGTATTCCTATCTACTCTTTCTAGTTTTTTTCTTTTTTAATTTTATAAATATAATGGAGGGTATTGTATGGGAGCCGGATTAGTTCTTTATTCTGTATGTATGTGAGAAACAAATTATTTTAAGATACATGTTTGAGATTGTTTGTTTTCCTTTATTCTGTTTAATTTCTGTTTCATGTCTTGATTTGAAGGGAAATCAATTCTGAATTTGTAATTTCAGTGTGCTCAGTATTCCTATCTGCTCTGTGTTGATCTCATTCTGCTCATTTTGTATATTTCTTGCTGATCCTTGCTTTCTGTTTCAGTTCAAACATCTTCTCTAGTTCTTGTGTTTAGTAGCTAGGCTGTATTCCAGGATATATTGATGATATTATGACTTGTCATGGCTTTTTAAATCTGCTATTTCTAGTGTTGATTCTGTTTGGTTTCCATTCCCTCGTTTACTTTTATTATTATTGATTCTGTTAATGATTCTGCCCATCTAATGTCAATACTTTAATAGATGAATTGTTATTGTTTGTTGATCACATCTAGCCTGTTAATTGAGTATGTTGATATTTGATTTTTAGTGTGTATATCCTGGATGATTTTGTGTCCTTTTGTTGATGATTTCTGTTTATATGGTGGAGCTCAAATGAGCAGGGACTGCAGGTTGTTGCATGTGACTGCCTTTGAGTCCTTATTCTTGTTTGATGAAAGTATAATTGTCCTGGGATAATATTGTTATTGTAGTTAGTAGGTACAAATGATTCACAGTGAGTTATAGGCATATTTATAGTCTTAAATCATTGCTTTGGTTGATTATGTTTAGGCTGCCATGCTTTTTTCTAGTCCTCCAGTCTGCTCTCTTGTTAAAATTTGAATTATATCCAAAAAGTTTTGAGTACATTGTTTGAGAATTACCTGTTCTAAAATTGTTATGTTGTGTTATGCCTACTACCATCATTACTATTCCCTCTATCTTTAAATTCCAGCTGTCAAGTCTTAAAGGAAAATGTTTGCTAATAAATTAGATGTACAGAGATGATGTTCAAACATATAAAATGTCACCATTGTTGCTTGTTTACACACTTGAATAGTTGGATTGTACAAGTTAGCTTTGTGATTGAACACAGAAAGATTAAATTGGCACATTCACTTGATTAGGACATTGTTTTATGGCATTTGTTAGCTCAAAGGGTCTGTTTAAGCAAGTTAGGCAAGTTAAGGGGGCAAATTGGTAATCTTATGAAAGTTAAAGAACTAAATTGTAATTTTCATATTTTGCCTTTAAAATGTTGAGATTTGCTTGTTTTGTAGATATTTGATCCAAATGGCATGTTTGAGAGTGATTTGTCAATTTTCTTAATTTTGGGGGTAATTTCGTAATTTTGCAAAATTTAGGGGGCTAAATCGTAATTTTATTTTATTTGTCTTTTTAAAGTTATTTTGCATGTTTGAATGGTTGTTTATTTGATTTGGCATGTTTTATGTTTAGAATGGATGATTTTCACAATTAGAGACTTATTTGTAATTTTTCTTCTATTTGAGGACCATTTTGTAATTTTCCATAATTATTTATATTTACTTATTTTTTGCTTAATTGGGTTTAATTTGGGATTAAATGGGGTAGATTGTAATTAATTAGGACAGTTTTGTAATTAGTTTAGGGTTTGAATGTTTAATTTTCCGCACTTTAATTTCCGCTTTTTACCGCTTTAATGTTTGAACTTTATTTTCGCAAATGACTGTTAATCGTCATTTAGGAACATCGTTATTTTAATCACAGCAACGACATTTTATTTAAAACTTAAATTTTGAAAAGAAAAACAAACTAGAGGCCGGTTTTTACCGGGCGGCGGTTTAAGTGTAACTTAAGCCATCGTACCCAACCCCCTTACCCCGAATCTCTGAAAAATTGACCAGTGCCTTTTTAAATAAAAACGGAGTCATTTTTGAAAATTAAAATTTGGTTTTCCCGAAATCAGGTGGCGACTCTTTAAAATGTTTTTAAGACCGACTAGTTTCGGCATCGCAAACCAAAAGTGTTTTGTCATCGTTTTTGGTAAAAATCCAAAATCATTAAACCGAAAACTGAACATCAACAGTTACAAAAGAGGACATTCTTAAACGGGTCTTAGGGTTACCTGTAAGTTCCACCACTCAATTTGTGAAATAGGCTGCCCCTGAATTGGCATTCTGTAGAAAGCACAGTTGTAACATCTTCTCTTATACCTTACGTCATAAAACATGCTATTTTTTTATAACATTTTAATCTCTCAAATTAACCTAAGTCAATTTTCGTCATTCACTTAACATATAACAGAAGCATTAAACCACATCTCATACATAACATATAACCAACCCATATTTACATATCATTAGTCCTGTTTATCCAAAAACCTATTAACATAACATGTTAATAATATACATATACTAAAACATATCATTATGCTATACAAAACATAGCATAAAGCCAAAATTATATGCAGCATATACAGATGTCGTGGTGAGAGGGAGAGAGGCCTAGGCTTCAGTTGAACCGACCTGAGCATAAACTAGTGAAGTCTCAGTACTTCATTCAAACTGCAGACCTGAAAACACAATGTGCGATTTGGGTGAGTCACATACTCAGCAAGTGCTAACCAAAATCATAAACTGCCAACAAGTAAGTAAATAATCATAACATATCAAATCTGCATAATTTCAGGTCATTTATATCATATATAATCAAGCAATATCATAAGATGCATAATGACATGTCTTTCCTTTTCTTTAGTTGTGATTAATCGACCAAGTGTTGCCCCGAGAATTTCACGGCATATCAGTAACCATAGCTGGCCAGCAAACTTGTAAGACCGGAATATCGTCGGTGAAAAGGGATTCGAGGATCAACCTTTATTATGCAGTATTCACCAGATCATTCTGCATCGTATATGACCCGTAGGTCTTTCTATAACATATAGGACTAGTAGGTCTTTCCGTCAAATCATAGAGAAAACCGTAGGTTTCTCTCGTGAAATCTGCAAACACTAGTTGCGATAATCACAACAGTCATATTTAAGTCCTGTGGAAATGCATTTATAAAACATACATTTCATATCGTCATGCTTCATATAATCATGTGACCAGACTTCAGTATCGGTTATCTCTATAATCAAATCAAATAACTCAAGTGGTCGGATTTCAGTACCGACTCAAGAACCACAAACATCAAAATTCATATATCAGATATTTCCAATTGATCGGGCTTCAATACCGGTCCAAACAGTTCAATAATAGCATATAACATCAGTCTCATATATCACAAATGACCGGGCTTCAGTACCGGTTCAAACAGTTCAATATAGCATACTTGGCAAATTCACAAAGTCCAAATCAAATAACATATAAGTAAGTGGGTTTAGCACTTACTTCACTGTTATGAACTCGGGTGGCTCTCGGGTTGCTTACCCCGCACCTCTCGAGAACTCGATGCTCCTATAATGCATAACATAGCAATGATGTTCAAATAATCAGATCAGAAGTCCATATATGCTATGATGCATGATTTAATAATCAAATCTCTAAGTTAATTAAATTTAAAATTAATCCAAAAATTTTTCTGTGAATTTAAACTCAATCCGTAAAATTACCCTATTTAAAACCATTTTATAACATATTAAAAAATAATTATCAAACTCATTTTATCATATATAATTATAATTAATAATAATTATAATTATTAAAACCAAAACCATAATAAAATAAACCAAATAACAAATTAAAACTAAATTCATAATTAAAATCTTTAACGAAATATTTAAAGCTTAATTTTCATGCTCAAAACGATCTCAAAATAAATTTCTGATGTCAAAAACAGATTCAGGACGTCAAAATTAGGTTATTAGGGCCAAAACGTAATTTATAAAAATTTATGGGTAAAAAATATAAGCAAAAATAAACTTTAGGGGCTAATATGCAATTTTACCAAAATTTAAGTGCTGGGCACGCTATTTTAACCAAAACGCAGCCCTCGCTGTCGTTTTGGCCGTTTCCCGTAGCCTCCTGCGGCCGCTCGTCCGTGCACGCCTCTGGCTCCAAAACGCACGCCTATTGTGCCATTTTGGGCTGCCTTCCCCCGCCTACCTACTGCTGTCTCCTGCCCAGAAAATCAGTCTCTCAAGCCTACTTCCCGACGACCGTACACCCTCATCTAGTGGCTTTCCGGCGAGCTACGACCACCTTTCTCTTCCTCTACACACCCTCTAACTAACCATCAGAGCCAAATTCCCAGAAACCCTCTAGATCTTAAGATACAAGCCCCCAAAGTTGGCTACTTAACACTATTTTCCCAGATTCAAGATTTTACCTATCTCTCAATCTAACTTCCAGCCACTTTTTCGGCCACCTCCGGTGGTTTTCCGGCAAACTAAAACGACCAAGTTCTGCTCCTACATACCCTCTATCAACCCATATAGCCCAAGCTCACCCATGCATCACCATTTAGAAGATACAACTCTTCAAAGTAAAAACCTCAACACTGCCTATATACCCAGAATTTCAACTCAGAATTTTGTTCCACTTCTCCCACAATTTCCAGCCCTATTCTTCACAATCTAACACTTCAATTCACTTCATAAACATTCTAGGAACATGTTAAAACAGATGGATGGAAGGATTCACCAATGTTTCCCTATTTTCTCTCTTCTTTCTTTCTTTCTCTTTCCTTTTCTCTCTTTCTTCTTCTTCCATTCTTTCCCTAACGTTTTCTTTCTTTTTTTTCTTTTTTTTTTTCACTGAATCAGCCTTCAATTCTTGCCTCTCCAGCTCATGTTACACTTACCCAAAACATCCTAGCTGCTTGGTCTCATTTCTTACACAAATCTATCCAATATTGCCTTTAAACATGACTTAACACTTAAGCATTTTCATTCTTTCTTCCAATCTTTCAAAACTTGATTTCAATCCTTTAAACACAGCCAGCACGTGTTTAAAATTTTTTTTTAGTGTCAAAATAATGCGTACAACACGTGTCTGAAGTTTTGTAAAAATCGGAATCCAAAAATAATTCGCGGTTCAGTCTGTGCCTTAAATCGATTCTGAAACCTCGACGATTTTCGCGGAACCAAAACCATACGACGTCTTACAAAATTAGGGTTCCAAAACTCTTTAAACATTTTAATAAACACATATCAAAATATCAAAATCATTTGGTTCATATTTTACGCGATTCCGGCATTTTTCGGTCGCGCGGGCAAAAACCCTAATTAGCTCCGTTTGTGTCTTTTGACGGCAAACGAGCTTATAACATAGCTTATTATTCTTATTCAAATCATATAAACCATATTTAACTTAATTATCAAATCATGATGCATTTTAATGAAAATGCACGTAATGCATGAAAATGACGTCGGAACGACGTAGGGTTAGGTTTAGGATATCACAACAGTACTGGAAGAAGAGGTTAGTTAGGGTTACCTTCTCCGAGCCCTCTTATTTGGTGTTAGTTGTATGACATAATATCATATTAAGAAGTCCACCAGGCCAATGACTAGTAGTACTTGCTTTAGGAGGTTTCCATGTGTTTACTGAGAGTTACTCAAAATCTTCAGTGGGTCACATTTTAGAACTTCGGACTGTGTGAACCCTGCACTTTATTTCAAAAGGATCTAAATAAGAATTTACATCGAATTGTTGAAGTCGCCACTTAATTCATATTTTTGTTAGGTTAAAGTATAAAAAACCTAAAATATGACTCTAATTAATTAATTAATCAAATTAATTATCCCAACAGATTGGACACTAGCTAGAGAATCCAATGAGGATTCGGAAATCATGTTTCAGACTTAAATTAGAAAAAATTATCAAATTTGATTGTAGATTAATTTAATTAAGTATCCCAAAGAAAATATTAATCAACAGGGTTGATCCCATATTATGTAAATAAGATGTCAAAGCATCCCAAATAAGATATAAAACATCCCAAATAAGAGCATAAATCAAATGGGGTTTTTTTTTTTTTTTATCAAATCAAATAAGATGCAAACTATTTCTGATAAGATATAAATCAAAAGGGTTAATTTCAAACAAATCAAATAAGATAATAAATTATCTGAAAGAAGATGTAAAGTATCTCAAAACATCCCAAATATTCCAAATATTAAATCAAATAAGAAGGGAAACCAAAATAAGGAGTTTTGGGCTTTTTGGCCTGCTATTTAGGGTAATATCCCGAACATGCCTACATAGAAATCAAGACCAATGTAGTTTGAATTGCCTCCTTAAAGGCTTAAAGAAGAGATGGGGGGATGCATATGCATGAGTTTGTATTATGTATTTTTGTGCCTTCGGCTGCTTGAAAAACGATTGTCGAACTTTTGGTCAAAATTATGAGTCAGCTGCTTAGCAGCAAAATAGTAGAAGGTAGGCACTTAGTGCCAAAAGACGTGTAGATGCTAATTGAAATAAAGCTAGAAGCATACTTGGCTTAATTGACAACCGCTGCGAAGCTTCAACTTGACTTGATCTTGAAGAAATACTCCAAAAGTTTAGGGATGCCTAAAACTAAGTATTCCTTGAGAGAATATTGATCGCTGGAGAGAATTTGAGAATGCTTTTTGAGAGCAGGAAAAATTGTCCTTCAAATGGTAAAAAAAATGTCTATTTATAGACTGAAAATTGGGATTCCAGCGCAAGTAGTGCTCGTGGCGGCACAAGGTCAGCGCGTGATGGTGTGTGGGATGGCGCATGGCGGTGCAAGGAGCAACGCATGAGACGACGCAAGGCTAGCACCGGGCAGCGCACATGTCCAATAATTCTGGTTTTTTGCATTTTCTGAACTTTTTCGATCACATATCATGATCAGCACAATTTTCTAGATATTTGTAGTATAATAAAGGCATACTTCTGGGACAGTTTTCGAATGACCCCCGATTCAACTAAAATGTTTGCATAGTTATTTTTTAGCATATTAACTTTCTGAGTCTTAAAATTCGATTATTCACATATTGAGAATTTTGAGTAACAAAAATGGGATGCATGAGAAGACCCACATTCTGAGCTTTAAGTATAAATAGGATCCATTTCCTTTCATTTTTCACATTTTATTTTCACTTCAAACTTTTAAACTTTTACTTTCCATCTCAGGATGGCTTCTTCTTCTGCTTTTGGTGGTAACTTAAATGGAGAATTCTGGAATCCTTTCAAACTAGCCTCAGCATGGTGGATCTTTTGTTGGAACTAGAGACCTACGTCTCACAATATGTGGAGTATGCACAGGTAAATAATTTTAGAATAAATAAAAATAATATTAATAACTAGATTAAATTAAGTTTTCTGTTTCTTCCCTATCAAATCTTCTCTTCCCTTCTTTATCATTAATTCTAATATAATTAAAACAACTAATAACTAAAGACGTAACTTGTGATTAATAGCACAATCTATGAAAATATTATTGGCATTCAGATGTGAAAAATATTATTGGCATTCATATATGAAAAATCTGCAGAGAGTGAAAATAATTATAATTTAAATTTAATTAATTTATAATTAAAATAGTAATTATTAGAATATAATTCAAATATATTTTATTAGAATATGATTTGAATTTAATTAATTTATAACTAAAATATAATTAAAATAACATTTCTTATTGCAATATAATTTAAATTTAATAAATTAATAATTAAAATAATATTTCTTATTAGAATAATTCTTAAAATTAACTAATAATTATATAGAGACAATTTTATTTTTCATATATTAACTATGAAAGTGTTTTGGGTGAACTAATGTCACTCATTCGCTATTATATATATGACAATGAGGCTAGAAGTAGTATATATATATACACACACACGAGTGTACGCAACTTCAAAATATATATATGTATACACACACGTATACGCAACATCAAGTACTTGAGAACACCCGTCTTCAAACACTCCCCTCAAAGAGCTTTTGTACTACTCTGATATATACAGAATTGCTATGGTATAGCATACTAGCAAGTCTACTAACAGTATATATATGAGTACGAGAACCTTCAAATACGAGTGAGTACCACTATGGGCTCACAAACAGGATGAGATGAAGCTATTTAGCACACACGCTCTCCTCGAAAGGTATTTGCACCTCTCGCAAGCCAAGTATATTTCAGGTATATATACTTCCACATACCTTATACGTCCACATATACCTCTATTTACATATTTAACCTCATCTAAACTCCCAAGAGCTTTTAACTTCAAGAGAGAAAACAACTCATCGATCATCAAAAGGTTTAATAAGAAATCCGAAGGCAGAGCAGATACATAAGACCAAAATGAGCCAAGTAATCAGCGTATCGGTTAGTTTTACGAAATACATAGTTCACCAAACTTGTCAATCTCTCAATAAATAATCTGGAACATTACTCGCAATATACACTAGAGATGCTAGCACTTGTATTTTATGATGGATAAAATTCACAATCTACAAATTATCACATTCCACAAAAAATCTACAAATACCGTGATCTCAAGCATATAATGAGCCATTCAAATTTTTTTTCTAATCTTTAAAATTTTTCGTATAGTATAGTATCATTGTAAAGGATGGAATATCCAAATCCAATCGCGGTTTTTTTTATTTTATTTTCAAAGCATCCATATTTTAATACAAACACCAACTCAAGAATTCACCTATCAAAAGGTGGAATGATTACTTCATATATGCCATATCCACTACCATAAATATAAATGCCAAATTGGAAAAAAAAAAAAATTATAATGTACTTAAATAGTATTTAGCTTGAAAATGGAGTTTCTTTGTCACCTACCACACTACATTACCCTTTAAAAAACACCGTAACTTCTATAATTATCATCCTCATCTTCTTTATAATGGAAACCATTTTTTTAACCAAAACCTTCATCCTTACCTGTGTTCTTATCTTTCCATATTTTCAGACTGTAATCGGAACAGATTCCCCAACTCCATCACCATTACCTTCACCAGAAATTTTAAATTTCTTAGACCAAAGACTTGTTGTATTATTCCCCATAATTCAAACATTCAAAAACACTATTACTTCAGATCCTCTCAATATTACTCAAACGTGGATTGGCCCAAATATATGTAATTACAAAGGGTTTTTCTGTGATCATCCACCTGATAATATTTCTGCAACTGCTCTTGCTGCCATTGATTTTAATCAATTCCAATTATCAGCTCCTAGTCTTGATGGATTTATTGATCAACTTCCTGATCTTGCAATTTTTCATGCAAATTCCAATAATTTTTCTGGTACCATTTCACCAAAACTTGCAAATTTACCTTATCTTTATGAACTTGATTTGAGTAACAATTTTTTCTTTGGAAATTTTCCTATGGCATTTCTTAGCCTCACTGGTCTCTCATTTTTAGACATAAGATTCAATTTCTTTACTGGGTCAGTTCCTCCTCAACTATTCACTCAACGACTTGACGTTTTGTTCCTTAATAATAACAATTTCATGCAAAATCTTCCTGAAACCCTAGGTTCAACTTCTGTTCTTTACCTCACTTTAGCTAATAACAAGTTCTCAGGGCCAATTCTAAGAAGCATTTCGAATCTGTGGTCGAAATTAACTGAAGTTCTACTCTTAAACAATCTACTCAGTGGTTGCATTCCTTACGAATTAGGGTTGTTGAAAGAATTAATACTTTTTGATGCTAGCAATAACCTATTGACAGGTCCTTTACCTTGGTCTTTAGGTTGCTTAGCCAAGATTGAACAGTTGAATCTGGCCGGGAATTTGTTGTACGGACAAGTGCCGGAGGTGGTGTGTGCATTAGAGAATTTGGCAAATTTATCACTTTCGAATAACTATTTTACTAAGTTAGGGCCGTTGTGTTGGAAGCTAGTGAAAAATGGAGTTCTTGATATTAGAAAGAATTGCATTCATGGGCTTCCCGAGCAAAGGTCATTGTATGAGTGTTTTAGTTTCTTCTGGTACCCTAGGCACTGCCCATATTATCACTCTACATTTTTTAATTTCATTCCTTGCAAGATTCATCCGCCAATTAATCCATATAAGGAACCTAAGAGAAATTTTACAAGTCATAAAGCTCTTTTGCGACATAGATTGTAGAAATGATGAAATTTGAGCTCTAATCCATCGATGCTTAATTTAGTACTATACTCCTAATAGCTATAAATAAATAAATGATGTTTATGTTATCTAGAAATATTTTTATGTACATATATATGGTTGTTCCTAATATTTAAATTCAATTTCATATTTTGGAGTGTGTGTCTAGTATTCTAAAAGGATGGTGGGTGCACACATTTGGGTTCTCAAGCCGCGTAGCTTGAAACTCCACTAAGCGACAATAATAGAGTTCAGAATTGAAATTTTATAATTTAAACTAGTCTAGATAACAACTAGAAATCTAGATTCAATAAGAATATGGTAATACCATCAATATTTATAAAGAAGGGTCCGAAATAGACAAGTTAATTAGTTAATACTAACTTTTTAACATCAATCAACCCAAAATCTAATAAATTTAGTGTGATCTATTTTTTCACATTACGATTACGGTTTCTAGTGCTGACCCGATTTGATTAGTTGAGGAGGAATTTCAAAAATTAGAAATCATATCAAATAAAAGATTCATAAAGATGCAAGCAATCCAAGATAATCCATTAATATTAGTACTATACTTTTAATAACTTTTAATATCAATATCTAGTTGGATCTATTGTAATGCATCAACGATTTTAGCCTCCAATTATGTCAACCTTTTCGTGATTTCACAAAATTCAATAATAGCAAGGAATATAATAATGAATGTTTAAAAAACTGACTTAATGTATTTTTACATGCAAAACTTGATTAGTTGACTTAACATTATTTTATATAATCTTAACTTAGTTTTTTGACATTGTGTGTGAGATTTTCATATGCTCTTAATTGTGGATACAAGATCAAAATTTAATATTGTAAAAATCATTAAAAAAAAACTAAAAGAAGAATAACTCATATTACACAAAAAATATTTTTAAAAAGTTGTCATCTTAATTTATTTATTTTTAGAAAAAATCTAATTTTAAAAATACTAACTCTATTTGACTCAAAGGGTAAAAAATCTAATACTAGTAAAAGACAGTAGACTTTAACCAAACCAATATGGATTCAGAGACTAAATTTTAGAGGTGTGAATAAACCCAAGTTAATTCTAAGCAAGCATAATCTATTAACTTTTGAATCCAAACAAATACTCAAATAAATAAGAAAACAAAAAATAATCTAAAGGAAACAATAACAATGAAAAATTAGGATAGCTCAATATGGACTTGGTGCGATTTGGCTAAAATTTCAATCTAACAAGAACAATATAAAAAGGAAAAAAAGAGATAATAAACCAAAAATAAACAATCTGTAAACAGCTTACAACATGTTAGAATTTAATGATAAATTTGTTGTGAACTAGGTGTAAACTCACTAAAAATGACTTAAACTAAGAAACGAATTTAAATAAACATAAAAGGAAAAATAAGGTGTTTTAAGTTTATTGAGCCCGCAACAAATTAAACTCTAAATCTAACTATATATGTGATTTGAACTCAGGATTATGGGTAACATAGTTTTAGATCACCGTTATGTAATTTATTACATAATAATTTTTTAGTTGATAAGACAAAAAAAATTAATTGAAAAACTAATTTGAATACGCTTAATTAAATCTGAATTAAATCTTAAATTTGCAAGTCTTGAATTCAATAAAATTAAATCTCAACTTTGAGAAGAGAGAAAATTCATATATGTTGTTTATTGGGAGAAACTAGTTTTAAATAATAATAATAATAATAATAATAATAATAATAATAATAAACTGTGTATAGAGTTGAAGGGAATAAGAAATTTATATTGATCTGAAATTTGAAATTTATGTAAAATTTATAATATAGAATTAAAAATCTACCAACTGCATATTGGAATAGGACAAATTAGAGGCCATCCAACATTTGATTTGAAATAAATAAAATAGAAAAGAGGAGAGCTGCACCCACTATAACTATATGATTTTTTTAGTTGAGTTCGCTGAGATTGTTGGACAATAAGCAAATAATTCAATCATTACAAAAACACGCATCCACATCAAGTGGTGCTGCAAATTGAGGCAAAAGCTATAACACAAGGCTTCTCTCCATTAATGATTCAAAACCAACACCTCCATATCATCACTAACTCATATTATTGTCAAAAATTCAATTATTCCAAACCCCTTTTAACCCAAAATTGACCCTTTATTAATCTATCAGCCACTACACTAAAGGACAAACCGTCCTAGATTAGACTATTTCCTCTTTCTGGTTTCGATTTCTTTTTTCCTTTTGGGTTTTATTAATCAAGTTGGGGCAGTTAATTTATAAGTCCGGAGATGGTCAAGTAAGGTCAGCTTGAAAGTGAAATGAGAAGAATCTGCAAAAATTGTTGTCTGTAACCAAAAGTAGTAGCATTAAAAAACAATACATGATAGTTACACAACACATTACTTAATTCCTGGTTACCAAATCAGCAGAGCTATAATAACAGGGAATAAGGAGACCAAATCCTTAATTCACTTCACAGAGGGTAATTAAAATGTTGATCATGATTGAATTAGTGTCTGTAGCTATTTTTGTTATATGCATAACTTGTTGGATCTCCAAATGGAGGAACCAAAAATACAATGGTGGAGTTCTTCCTCCTGGATCCATGGGATTGCCTTTTATTGGAGAGACTTTTCAACTTTTATCTCCTAGCTATTCTCTTGATCTTCATTCCTTCATCAAAAATAGAATCCAAAGGTACACCAAACAATTTCTTCAATTTTAACAACTATTCTATGATTTCTTTATCCTATATATTGTTTTTTTGTTAGATTTGGTCCAATATTTCGAAGTCACGTAGCGGGTAGACCAATCATATTCACAGCTGATAATGAACTGAACCACTACATCTTTAGCCAAGAAAGAAGATCAGTTGAATTATGGTATATGGATTCATTTTCTAAACTTCTTGTTCTAGATGGTGGATCAAGAACTAGTGGTGCTACTGCTTATATTCATAAGTATATAAGAGGTGTTTACTTGACTCATTTTGGTTCTGAGAGGCTCAAAATACTGCTGAACCAGATTCAAAATCTAGTTGATACAACTTTACACTCATGGTCTGCTCAATCCTCCTCCATTGAATTCAAAACTGCTGCTTCAAATGTAAATTCCAAGCTCAAAATTGACTAATTGAATGAAATAAATTTGGGAATTGAATTGATTCTTATTAACTTTCTTATATCTGGGATACTGCAGGTAGTTACTGATTATACTGCTAAGATTCTCTTCGGTTACGAGGCCGAAAAATCATCATACAAATTGAGTGAAGGACTTATAAATTTCCCAGTAAATTTTGCTTCATTTGCATTTAATATTCCTGGAACAGCATTCCATCGAGCTTTACAGGTAAGCCTGATGATATTGCGATGTGGGAACATGTCTGATTACAAATTATTAATAAATCTGATTCTGTACAGGACAAGAAGAAATTAATAAAGATACTAAAAGATGTGCTAAAAGAAAGACAGAGTAGCCCTGTTAAGCAGAGTGAAGAAAATTTCATGAATCATTTACTGAATGACATGAAGAAAGAGGATTTCATAACAGAAAGTTTCATAATTCAAATTCTGTTTTCAGTTTTCTTTGGCATTGCTGAATCAATTCCAATTACCCTAACACTACTCATTTACTTCCTTTCCTTGCATCCTGCAGTTGTACAAGAGCTAACGGTATTTAATTAAGACAAATGGGTAATTAAGAATTTAATTATCATCTAATTCTGACAAGACTTAGTTATTAAATGTTTTTGTAGACTGAACATGAGGCAATTCTCAAAAACAAAAAGGAAAAAGGTTTAGATTCTTCCATTACATGGGAAGATTACAAATCAATGACTTTTACTCTTCAGGTGATTTTTGATGCCTGTAAAACATTCTATACATATACATGTACTATGTATTTATTAGCACGTGGTGAAATGATTGATAGGTTATCAATGAAACACTTAGAATAGCAAATGCTTCTGGTCCTGGGTTATTGAGAAGATCACTTAAAGACATTCAGTACAAAGGTTCTACATATTTCATTTTTGGATTTTCCAATTATGTTTAATATTTAAGCATTTCCATTCAAATTAAATAAATTCTTGTTAAAGCTTTGATTGGGATTCTTTAATGAAAAGGGTATACAATTCCTGCTGGTTGGACAATAATGGTTCTCACTTCTGCTCGTCATATGAATCCTGAGATTTTCGATGATCCAATTGAGTTTAATCCGTGGCGTTGGAAGGTAATTGATCAATATATTCGATTTCGATTAGTTTTATCATCTAAATTAAGCTAATTTCCATTTTTGTTTTTGCTAGTTTCCAAGTAGAAGAAATTGACTAATGATATTTGAATTTATAGGAACTAGATTCAATAACAATATCAAAAAATTTCAACCCATTTGGTGGAGGAACAAGACAATGTGTAGGGGCAGAGTACAGTAGAGTATTTCTCACAATTTTTGTTCATGTCTTGGTGACCAAATACAGGTATGTTTCTCCATTCCTCACTATTATTTCTTGAATATAAGCAAAGAGCAATATGTTCTTATTTAATTAATGAATTGTATTTGTAAATTGTATTGATAGGTGGGAAAATACAGACGGATGTAAAATTCATAGAGATCCTATGTTACGATTTGATGATGGCCTCCATATTAAGTTATATGAGAAGCATTAATTATGCAAATCTAATTTCATGAACACAATGAAAATATAATAAGTATTTAAATGAATTTCTAGTTACATAAATCAATCAGCTCGTTCTTTTTGTTTTTTTTTTAAAAGAAAAATAGAGCTCCTACTCTCACTACGTGCGTGTGTGTACGGCCCTGGGTTCTCTATTCACATTAACTGACCCCATTGGTTATTTTGGTTGGATTTGATTTTTGAACCGAAGCATCAAGCATGCACACCCATAATATATACCCCTCTCGAATCCAAATCCCAAACTCGTTCGAACACCTTCAGAATATGCTTTTCAATTTTTTTTGCGTTGATAAACTGTCCGATTCGATTGAAAAAATATATTCTTTTTGTGCATTTTGATCGTATCAAAATTATGGTAATGTAAATAGGACAAGAAAATAAGACCGTATATGGTTTTGAGCCATAATTTGAATTAATTATCAAAGGAACAAAAGAGGTGTGTGTATCATGTTTTTAGAGAGAGATATTTCCTGTGGAAGGGAAAGAAAGAAAGGATTAGTTGTTTGGGTGAAATTTTTTAATTTTTGAAAAATGCTAATAAGAAAGGGAGGAGAATAAAAGGACTCTTCATGTTTTAAAAAATTAAAAGAATCATTTTTAATAAATTTGGAATAATAATAAAAGTCTCAAAACAGCTAATAATAGAAATAACTGTTCATAACATGTTCAAAAACTGTTTACATACAGTTTATAAAATTTTTACAAACCGTTCATAACAATATTCAAAAACTGTTGAGAAACAATTCAAAACTTTACAATTTTATTTAAGTTTTACAAAGGAATTTTAATGTCAATAATTATAGAAAAAACAGTCATGACTTATTCATATTTTGTTTATAAAATTTTCACAAATTATTCGAAAATTGTTTGAAATATGTTTATATATATACTAAAATTTTCACGAAATATTTAAAAATTGTTCGAAATATGTTCATATATACTAAAAATTGAAAAATATTATTTTTATCCCACAACAATTTAAGAAGGCCAAAAACTTACAAAAACTATTTCCAGTAAAAAAACTTAAAGAGTGATGTACAAGTGACTTTTCCCAATAAAAATATGAAACTAACGTAATCTAGTTGAATTTCCAAACTTTTAAGTTTTTTTAGGAAAAGAAACTTAACTACATAAAAACCAAATCAAAGTGTTGATTTAAAAAAAAAAAAAAATTTACCAAAAAAAGATCAATTTAAATGAAAATTTATTGATAGCAATTTAACTTAACTTTTTTTTCCCAAATTAAGTATCTTTGAGCCTATGTAGCTCCAAACTAATTGATTTTAACTAAGCATACATCAATCTCCCATCATCATTTAGGAAAAAAAAAAAAATTGTAAAGCTTATTGATATTGAACAAAAATAAAATAGCCTGTCCATTTTTTTTTATTTGGAAAAAAAATGGGCATTTGATTCACTTGGAGAAATTTTCTCCATTTTGTTTTATTTTAAATTTTCTTACCAAATTAAGAATATTCCTTAAAACTAAATCCATATTTGAACTTCTTGTGATGTGATATTCAATTTGGTTTATTATTTATTGATTTTCTTGCTGGAAGTGGAGATGGGTGGTCGGCAGCGACCGTAGTTGCAGTGGCCGGTGATGGTCCTGTCAGACCAACTAGGGTTTATTTTGAAGAAAATGAACAAAATAATATCTTATTACCTAAATTTTGTAGACTAATTTAATAACTCCACCCATTTTTAATTTATTTCAATCGTTTATCAATTTGGTCCATTTTCTTTTAAATTTGCTTTAATTTTTAGACAAAATTTAACTTTAGAGTGAAAAATGAATAAAAACACAAATTTTATGGTATTTTACGCACAGAACACAAATTTTTTTCAAATTTCAAAGTGAAAAACTATATTTTACCAATATATTGGCATACAATGAGTAGTTCCTATCCAATAATATCACTCTGAACTTTTCGATATTCTCAATTTCATCCTAATTCAAACTTTTTGTCATTCTCACTCTCAACTAATCAGATATTAACCAATTACACTTCTAATTTAAATTTTTATCTAAAATTGAAGGAATTGGACAAATCGAAGGACCAATTAAGATATTTATCGCCAAGTCAGACTCTTACTAGCCTTTTGAGTTTTCATGCAGGATGACTGAGTCGGTCCATTGCTTATGTGGATTTCCCATAGCAGAAAAAAATAAATAAATAAAAGAAACCTAAAGACCTACCACCTCTTCTCTTCCCTCTTCTTCTCTTCCTTCTTCTTCTCTTCCATGGCAGCTACCCACAAGACATTCGAACTTTATATTTTTAACCTTCTAGCAACATTAGCATCAAATATAAAAACAACAAGAAATTTTCCCGCAAAACAATACAAAGCCACTGTTTCTGTAGAACTGTGAACTAATTTAACTCCCAAGGAAAAAAATTATCAAACACCAAATGCAAAAAAGTACAGAAATAGTGTTAAGAAATTAGAACTTGGAGCGGAATAGCTGGGTCTTGTAATTCCAGAGGACATTTGCCATTTCAGGTGTCCCAATTTTTGAAAATCAACTAGACGATCCATTATAGTGTTGGTGATGAACCAAATAGTTGAATGATGGTGTAGCACTTCAAGTTGTTGCTACTGGATCGGTCAAGTCTGCACAATTGGTTCGGTAGAAGACCCGTGTGAAATCACCAGAAACTTCAAACAAATATTGAAGGGGATAGAGGTTCGATGATTTGTGGTAGGATCTGTATTGTCACAACCTGATTTTTCATGACTAATGAAGCATTATTTATCAAACTTTTAAAGACAATTTGTAAATCTGTAAAATTGATTTTAAATGAATGTTAAAATACCATATAGCATAAGGATAAATAATTAATTCGAGTTATTGATATTGATGTTTTTTAAATAATTAGTGCAATTTATAATAAGAAGAAATTGAACCTTCAACCCCTCACTCTCTACTCCATTCAGTAACTATTTAAAAAAATAGAAAAGTCAGAGGATAATTAAAACCTCAAAATTTTAGTTAACTATGTTATATGTGTAAATTTAACAAATCCATATTTAGCAAAAAATGTGTTGATATCTAAAGGACATAACATAAATATCCATATTTACCTGTGAATTACTGAAAGACAACTCCAAAGCACAAATTATCCAATATGGTATATATGAATATTTACGTGAAGTATTCTATGTTGTTACATGGATTTTAAAGTCTAAACATCATACATATTACTATCTATTGTTAAAAGGACGACATACATACTCATAAATAAACATTTGTTCTATTCTCATAAGTTGTAATATTACATATGGGTGTACTTACATCATCATCAGTTGTAATTGAACCTTCATCCCCCTGGGTTTGTTGGGTTTCATAGTTATTGTTTTCCTATGCTTTTGTGTTTGAAATTGTAAACAAATTATACTTAGATATACCACTTATAAATTTTGAAGTCTAAAAAAGTGGTATATATCACTATCTGTTGTTAAAGGGACAACAGACACTATCATGTATAAAAACATAAATATCCATATTTATCAATGAATTACACTCTAAAGCACAGATGACTTAGTATGGTATATATGAAAATTTACGTGCAATCTTCTGTGAATGATTATAACCTCAATTTTTTTTGGTAACTACAGTGTTTGTATACATTTAAGCAAAACGGGAAAGTAGTTGGCAAATGGCTCTCTATATTGCAATAACTATACATCCATTGGATTGAAAGCATTTGGCAAAATTTCTGTGCATTTGCACTATCTGTGGGAACCTGCATTTGATTAAAATTACGATTCTCGTAAAAATCAAGAAGTCATTGCCGATTACGCTAAAAAATAAAAAATGTGCCTATGTTTAAGTTAAATATTTACATTAAATAATATAAATATCCATATTTTTCAGTGAATTATTAAAAGACAACTTCGAAGCATAGGTGACCCAATATGATAGATATGAATTACATGGATTTTGAAGTCTAAATATGGTATATATCACTATTAATTGTTAAACGGACAAAAGACACTATAATATATAAATATTTGATTCTTTCTCATAAGTTGCAATGTCACATATGGTCTACTTAAATCATCCGCAGCTGCAATTGAACTTTTAACCCCCTCCTCCTCTCTTTCTTTCAAATCCTTCATGAAAAGACAGACAAGTGATGGGATAATTATAAACTAAACATTTAAGGTAACTCCGGTGCATGTGCGAATTTACAAAAGCCAGGAGACCTGCAAAACGCTCTACACAATATTGACATAGTTAGAGAAAAGTGGACTACACCTGATTGACATTTCTATATTTATGTGCCAATGACAAACATGAATCGTTTTAAACAAGCATGCTAATGACTGCCTACCTTATCTATAGGGTTGGCACCTTTTGGCAAGTGGTCCTCTTCATTTCCAATATTCGTGTGAAAATCCAACATTTGGTCAAAATTATAATTATCTATCATGAATAAGAAAGTAATGTCACTTATGTTATAATCTACAAAGTGTGTAGATTGGTTGAAGTTTACCTCAACACCCGCCACAGCTTTGTCCTACTTGCTTCCTTTAAAATCTCGAAGTTTTCTTTCTCTCTTCTTCAGCTAAGGGAAAAAACACAGAATATTGGAAAATAAAATCACGTCTATGAGTATCTTATTTCAAAATTTTGACAATAGCAACAATTACCTTGTGCTTCCTTCCTCATGTCCGTAGGTTTCCTTTTCAAGTGCTCCTGTGTATTTAAGTATAAATAAAGTATAGTCATGTACACCACTTTTACATTTATTTCCATACTGAATTTTATAGGTAATGAAATCTTAAATAAATGAATATTTATATTACATAATCCTTCTCGAAAATTTGTTCTAGCTGGTTCACTGTTTGATCTTCTCCAGCTACGAGTGGCTACTATACAGTGCTCGTTCTCAACCTCCTATCAGAAAGGCAAGGGATTCGATAAATTAATTAGTATAACACTGCATATGTATTTATATAGTGATTTTAGTTTTATCAGGAATTGCACTATTTAGCTACTTAACAAGATAAATATTGTAATACCTCATCCAATGGGTTGAAAGTTTTTATCTAAAGGTCTTCTAAATTTGCAGTCTCCATGCGAACCCCATGCATTCAGTTATAATTACAATTCTCATGAAAAACTTATAGGAAGTAATTGCCGATTATGCTACAAATATACAAAATGTGCCTATATGTTTAAGTTTCAATATGTATAGAAAATATCACAAATATCTATATTTGCCAGTGAATTACTGAAAGACAATTGAAGCGCAGATTATCCAATATGGTACATATGAATATTTATGTGTATTGTTTTGTGTTGTTACCTAGATTTTGAAGTCTAAATATGGTTCACATCACTATCTATTGTTAGCGGGACGATAGACACTATCATATATAAACATTTCTTTTATAATCATCGATTGCAATGTCACATATGGGTGTACTTACATTATTAGCAACTACATTTGAAGCTTCGACCCCTTCGCTTTATCTTTCATTCAAATCTTGTGTCAAAAAATAATAGAAAAGTCAGGGGATGATTATAACCTCAACATTTTAGGTAATTACAGTGGTTGTATAAATTTAATCAAAGCCATAAGATAGCAGTTTGAAAATAGCCCTCTACATGGTAATAACTAGCTACCTCATCCATTGGATTGAAAGTATTTGGCAAAAGGTCCTCTGAATTTGCACTCTCTATGCGTACCCCTTACATTCAGTTAAAATTACAATTCCTGTAAAAAATGAGAAATAATTGCCGATTACACTAAAAAATAAAAATGTGCTGAATACTTGAATTTTGAGGCGTAAAAAGACAATTTTTCCAGACTGGAAACAACCACATCAGACTGGGAATCATTTTTATTTGATTTTGAAAGTATGTCAATATGATACTTAAAATGTCCCAAAAATTATGCTAATAATCAATATGGGGTCAAAAAAGTCCAAAAAGTCGCGAAATAACGCGAAAAAGCCTTTAGAACGGAAAAATAAAAAGAAGTCAACATTTGTGCACAGTGTCTGCGCGCAGGCGCGCACAGTGTTTCCTATGCAGGCATGCGCATGGTCCTAAATAGGCGTGCACAGTGTAACGTCCTCTTTTATACCTTACGTTATAAAACATGACATATTTTTTTTTTATAAACTTATATCACCATTTTAATTATCATGTTAAACTATACCATTACATATTAATCCAATATATTTATATAACATACATATTCCACATATCAAACATAAACCAAATATTAAGCATACAAAATTACTATTATTTATTTACATGTCCTTATGTCATATTTTTCCAAACTTAATAGACATATATATACATGCCAAGTTATAAAAGTAATGCTATACAGGAATAGCATTAAACAAAATTCTATATGCAACTGGTACAAATGATGTGACGAGAGGGAGAGAGGCCTAGGCTTCAGCTGTACCGACCTGAGCAATAGACCAGTGAAGTCTCAGTACTTCACT
>CANUEY010244001.1:0-83912 GCA_948099555.1 Croton setiger
CGCAGTAGCGCTACTTTCTCCTACGGCATATGGTGCATACGTTGTTATATTGCCGATTTGTTCTGCTAAAATGTATAGTTCTGGATATTTCAACGCGTAAAAATACAAGAACGGCATTGTCTCGTCGTCCCGAATAATTATATAACGCCTAACACCATTGTCTTCTGTCCACACCAAAATAAAATGCACTTGAACTATCCTTCTATTGACATTACAAACTCTGCACACTCGATCAACAAGCTCATCGAAAGATAACTGAGCGTTGATGCAGATTGTTGCGTCGGCTAGACTCCTATTCGGCCCAACTGCCCCGTCCACTATTTGTACGGTACTGCTCCAGATAAATTTAATGGAAATGGAAATGTGTATGCCATTTTCACAATTTTTAGGCTTTTTCGGTGGCAGAACAACGATATTACTCAAAATCCAATCGTTTTTTTTGTCTCCTCCGACTTAAATAGCCTATTTACTTTCGCAAGTTCAATTTCCGAAACAAAAAAAAAAAATATTACTCAAAATCCAATCTTTTTTTTGTCTCCTCCGACTTAAATAGCCTATTTACTTTCGCAAGTTCGATTTCCGAAACAAAAAAAAAAAAATTTAATCCACTTTCGCAAGATGAACTTGCAAAAGTGGACTTTTGCAAGATGCACTTGCAAAAGTGGACTTTTGCAAGTTCATCTTGCGAAAGTGAGCAAATTTCGTTTTGTGATTAATGCAAATGAGCAAATTTCGTTTTGTGATTAATGTTTCGCAAGTTCATCATGCGAAAGTACTAGTTTTGTCCACATTTTAAATTTCGTTCTTTTTTTTTCCACGATTTAAATTTGGTATTTATTTTTCTAATGCACCCGTTTTGGATTATTTTATCAGTAAAATAAGCTATGCACCATCATAGATAGATAAGAGGCGAAATTCAAAAATTAAAATGTTGAATTATAAATGCACACACAAACACATATTCATGTGTTTATTTATTTATTTTTTGAGGAAAAGGTCTAATTGTTATTATTTTGTTTATATGCTTAGGTTGTTATGTTTGGATGTATAGACACTTAATCGTGAAACATAACAACCTAAGCATGATCAAATGAAATTTTGTGTCTTAGTGTAAAATAGTTTAATTATAACGTTTGAACCTCAAAATGGGAATCATAAAATAGTTGAACTTTTGTTATTATGAACATTTATAAAATTGGTTAAATTTTTAAATTTTGAATTTATTTAAATATTTCAATCAAATACTATTTTAATTATAATTCATCGCTGATTAAATAAGTTTTTGCATTTAAATTGTAAAATTATAATTTTTTAAAAATTGGGGTTTATGTTTGATTTAAATAGGTTTTGCATTGTAGAACCCTAAAATTATACAAAAATTTTGGGATATAATGGAATGAGTAGCATTATGAGATACACATTAGGAATAACCTTCCCCTTTAAACATGCACCATATATAATTGGCGTTTAAGTGTAGTTGGTATGAATCAAACTTGAAACTCCACACACTCTATGTGGAATAAAATTACAAAAGTTTAGGATTCCGATGTTAACAAGTTTGATACTTCAAATTATTAACAACACGCGTCCTAAGCAAATAAAAAGTAAAATATTTTAAAAAATAAAAAAAAAAGTATACTATAGTTGTAATATACTAAAAACTGGAATTTTCGATTTAGTACAAAGTGGAAGAATACTAGTATAATCTTGAAAAGGAACCATGGTGTGGTATATCATTTTCATGCATCAAGAAACTTGTAAACACAGCACATGCATTAATGGCAATTAATAAGATATATGAACAATCCTTAAGAAAAGGGTACAAATAAGATCCCGCCATTTCATAGTTAGCATTTATTATAATAGATACCATACCAAGCTTACAAACTGTGTTGTGTAAACGTAATCAATCTTAGCCAGAAAAGAAAATATACCCTTTTAAAAGGGCTTCAATTTAGTCCTTAAATTTAATTCTATGCACATTAATTAAGTTATATGAGCATCAAAACCTTAATGACAACTCAATAAGAAGGCCTCCCTGCATAAAATTTGGGTAACATATATACTGTTACAACCAGAAAATTGGTATTCATTAACTAGACATTTTTGTTATGTCAAGTTCAAAATTTTTATATGTCCACAAGAATATTTAAGCAAGTTGGACATTTGAGCATATATATATGTCTAACACATATTCATTTGTTCTAATCTTAAATGAAACAAGTGAATAAATGCTGCCTAATTTAATACTTATCATAAAAAGACCATTTTACCCTAAATTTTAACCAAAAATGAAAAAACCTGATAATCTAATTATCTAAAAACCTAAACTTTAAGAAACCAAAAAAAATTTACCTCATTTAAATTTTAGTAGGATAAATGAATTAATTAATAAATTGAAATTATTATTTTATAATAAGATTATGAATATGAATTAAAATATAAATAGGATTACGAACATAATTAAAATAATATTTTTAATAGAATATGATTTAAATTTATTTATTATTATAATTTAAAGTTTAGTATATGATAAAAAACTTAATAATAGATTATATAATTAAAAGTAGTATTATTTAGTAAATTTTTTTATTAATTTATTATAAACTAATTAATTATACGTAATTATGTAAAAAAATTATACCCCTAAAACAAAGAAATGAAGAAACCCATATCGACTATTGAAGAAACGAAGAAAATTGACCTTTTGGTTTTTTTAATAATTTTTTGCATAATATTGTGTATCCTCCTACTTTAAGCAAACACTTTTCTCCTACTTTCAACTCTACCATTTCTAATGTTTCTTTTGATTTGTGATTGTAAATTATTGCTTACTGGTAAGGTTCACGTTTCATACTCTAGCTTGGAGCTTCTATTCTCCATGCTCGTTTTAATGTTGGGTGAATATTTCTGATTTTTTTTTTTTTTATCATTTTATGGTTTGAGGTAATAAAATCTGAGAATTACCATAAAAAAAAAATTAACATATAGCACTTATTTTCATTTTTAAAAATACAATCGCATAAATTTTGATAAATTAATAAAATAGCACATTTTATTTTTAGGTGACTAAATTATCCTTAATTACCCATTTTATTTAAAGATTAATTAATTACACAAATTTGATCAATTTCAAGCTACCTCTTCCATTATGTTTTCAAAATTTATTTTTGAATTTTTTTTTTCTCTATTTCACGTAACCTCCTCTTCTTCTTCCAATCAGACTTTTTATTCTTCGTCTCCTACTTCTGATTGGACTTCTTTGTATTCTTCTTCCTTTTTTTTTACTAAATCGTTGGTTTAACTATGTAAAATATATGCTATTTCAAAAAAAAATATAAACCCATAAAAATTGGGTCCAAATAGCAAGCTAGAGCTTAATGAGGATTGAAATAAAGCCCATTTTCTACTTTTAGTTTTCCCGCCAAAGCCCAAACGATTATTGTCTCTTCTTCTCCTTCCGTTTCTCAGCTTTTTGTCAATCGCGCTCTGAACGCTCAGAGTTCAAAGAAAATTGAGATGGGACCTTTGAGTAGACTAGACCCTACACCTCCACTCCTTTATCCCTTGAAGTTATAAGCTCAGTATCAAGAACAAGAACAAGGTCTTCTCTTCGAACGTATTTTCCGCTTCACCTTCTCTTTCTACTCTACTCTGAAATTAGGGTATCAATCAAGGTAATGATCGTTTACGAACAGTTTTTGGCTGAATGTTGATTGTTTAGCTTGTAAAGTTAATTGATGTTTTACCTTTTATAGCAATCTAAAATGGAGGACGAGGAAAATGCTTTTTATGTTGTGAGGAAAGGAGATGTTATTGGCATTTACAAGAGTTTAAGAGATTGCCAAGCTCAAGCTGGATCATCAGTAATTTGTTAAATTTTGTTGCCTTTTAACAGTTGATTATTGAGTATGTATGTTTATATCGGTTGGCATTTTTTGTTTGATTGATTCATGCATGCACATTTCTAAATTTTTGATTTTAGGACTTATGGAGATTCAGAACTTTCTGTAACTTTTGCTACTTTAATTGAACTGTTGCTGATTCAACATCATTCATTCACTGGATATTTTGCTTTTCTTTCAGGTGTGTAATCCTTCTTTAAGTGTGTTTAAAGGGTATGGTTTGCCAAAAGAAGCTGAGGAGTACCTTGTCTCGCAAGGGCTTAAGAATGCTACCTATTCTATCCATGCTGGTGATGTCCGAAATGATCTTTTCGGCAACCTTGTTCCTTGCCCTATTCAGGTTAGTTTCAACTCTAGGTCTCCCTTCTGCATTGTCACCCCCTCCATTGTGCTTATTAAAGTTGAAAACATTTGATTGATATGAAAGCTTTTAATAACTAAATTCATGGAAGACTTACCCCAAGTCTTCTTTGCAAATGGCGTCAGCAGCGCCTCCTCTTCTTTGCCTCTGTGACTTGGTTATTAAAGTTGAGATTATTTCACTTTTCTCCCATGACATAATTTGTGCTGGTTCATTAAGCAATTACTTTTGTTTAATAGACGAGTTCTCTATTTATTATGTATTTGATGATATTTATATGCTTACAGCAACCTAATTCTTCTGGAAGTAACACGTTCAACAGTTGTTCTCCACCGACACAGAAATTACAAGATGTACGTGGTTCAATTGTAAGTTCAAAAGTTACTAATGCAGCATTTCAAATAATGATATTTTCAGAACTACATAATATTAAACGACTAAAGGCTTAAACAAATCCATTATTAATTGTAGCTGGAACTATATTGTAGTCAACTTTTGCTAGTAGAAAATTAAAATCTGGGTTGACTGGGGCTTGTTTAAATTTGATAGTGTTGCCTTCTAATGTCGGTGATTGAGCACCAAATTTTTTCATCTCTTGTATTCTATCTTTCTAGCTGAAGGTTTATCTGACCTTGATTTCCCTTCAAAATGAGCATATATATGATGTTATGTACCTTTTTCTTGCAGCAGCTACCTCTAACTGTATGATTCTTGTCCTAACTCTTAACATATCCTGTATGGTTTGGGAAGCGTGCGATTTTGTTGTTTGACATAGGAGCTTGGATGTCTATACTTCTGCTAGATTTTCAATATTGTAATAATTGTTTGCTTTTATCTCTTATTATGTTGCAGGTATCTATTGGATCAACTTTGAATTCAACAAATCCTCTAAAAAATCATATGAAATCTGATAATTATGTTGAAACTAAAGTGTTGTCTTCTGGCTGTGTGAGTTGTTCTAAACAAAGTTCAATTTCCATGCTTTGTTCATAAAAAAAATGTGCATAGTTTCTTATACTTTTTGTTTGTGTATTAGCACCTATTCTTTTTGTTTTTTATGTTTTCATATTTTCCCCTCTTTAAATTTCATTGATGAATTTTTTTTTTTGGGATTTTCTGTCCTCAAAACACATTTGGTGAGATGCTATAGTTTGAAATTCTACCCTGTATATTTGAAAAATTGGAATACTGTGAATAGCATTTGATTAATCATCTAAAATATTGTACACATCCTGTAAATTTTAGTGTGAATGGCATATAGTTGTCAAATCGTGAATCGAAATCTTCATCTTTTGAATTGACAATCGGGACTCGAATCAATAGTGTCATTTGGTATATGGTTTTTTCCATACAATTAAAAATAATGTTTATATTTTCAAATTAATACTAATTTCATCATTAGTTATCCTTTAATTTTATATTAGGAATTAATAGTAATTAATAGAACTTAGTTATCGGGACTTAATTGCAATCCTTCTTTTTTTGGACTTGTTTGTAGTTGTCTATGGCTTTGTTTATTTAGCTGAGAGGCTGTGTGCAGAAAATATTGCCACTAAATATATTTTTCAACAATTGATGTGGTACTTTCATATACTTTCAATATCAGCTGCTGTTAATTAAATCTGTACAGTAGTGGTATATATTGATATTGGTGTGTGCCTGTTTATTTTCCTAGTCAAATCTATCGCCCAGTGTACTATTCTTGATTATCTAAGGTGGAACTAAAAAGCTCAATAATTTATATGTTTAGTTGTCCTGCACTCTTGAGTTTGATGGTGCCTCAAAAGGAAATCCTGGTCCAGCTGGTGCTGGAGCTGTGCTGCGTGCAGTGGATGGAAGCATGGTATGCTGTTACTGGAATTATTTGTTAGTCTGGATCATCACATGATCTTTAAACTATATCCGATTCATGGTAGGTCTGTCGACTTCGTGAGGGATTGGGCACAGCAACAAATAATGTTGCTGAATATCGAGCTGTATTATTAGGACTGAGGCATGCACTTAGGAAAGGGTTCAAACATATTCGTGTCCAAGGAGATTCAAATCTTGTCTGCATGCAGGTTTCATGTCTTCACCCTTTAATGCCTTCTTTTTGATGAGGAAATTGTTTTGCTAATATGCTTAAGGAAGTGCAATTTGTTTTCATAAGCAGATGAAAATATATTAGTTTGGCCTGGGTAAGGTATCTCTTGCTTTTGCAAGTTTTGGAACAGGAGGAAAATAAAATGCTCAAGTGAATATAAAAGGAAAACTAGGATGATAAATCAAGAATAGAAACACAATGTAGGGGAAAAGGCTAAAAAATGATATCAAATGCACAAATAGTCAATACGTTAACAGAACTGCTTAAAAATACTCCATTTTGTCTCTTGTAGTTCTCATTAAATGATAATTTCATGGTTTGCTATTTTATTTCATTGACTTTTCTTGTAGTTGGTGTTTTGATGTGTTAGTTTCTTGTTCTTGGATTTGTGCTTATATACAGATTCAGGGTCTGTGGAAAATCAAAGCCCAAAATCTGGCTGACTTGTGTAAAGAGGCCAAGGAGCTTAAGGATAAGTTTACCTCATTCCATATTCAACATGTTCTTAGGGTACAGTACTAAGATGCCACACCATATAATAAATAAATGAATATCACTGCAACTATCATCATTTATTCAAAATTCTTTTGACTGATTTCATCATTGATCGGTTTTGTTTGTTTCCTTGATTACTCATTGCTATAGTAGATGAATATGCCTCTTTTGTACTTACTGACTAGACTGATGATGTAAATCAATTGGAGTATGGAGGAGGTACTGAACTCATATTTCAATTTGTTTGTTAATAAGGTTGATTTCTTTGATATCTGATGCATATGGCAGCTAACCATAATGTTAGAACTCTATCCTAATAACAGCTTATTCATTGAGTGGTGTTCACAGATATTGTAATATATTGATTTGAGTGAAATGTTACTATATTTCATATCTCTATAATTAGTTAGGATGTCAGAGCAAAGCATAAAATTTTTTTAATGACAAAAGAGGTAATATTGTAGCAAGTTTTAAATAGAAAATGCTTTTATATTACCCTGCACGAGCTCATTTGCTGACATTTTGTCCAGGAATTCAACTCTGATGCTGATAATCAAGCGAACCTCGCTATACATCTGCCAGGTAAGGATTTTGAAGCTGCAGAGAACAACATAGACCACTTTAACAATGAAAATGTTACAAGTTCCGCCCCTCTCCCTTTTTCTTGTAGAAGGAAAGATTGAAGAGGATTGCAACAGAAAGTAGCTCCTAAGACTGGGAGGTGGCCGCAACATCCAACTATAATTGGTGCCGTCGGCTTTTGAACTTCATCATCTTTTTGTAAGACAGCAATTGTATTATCTCAACTATGCTGAGTATGGAAGAAAATATTTCTGGAATGTTTTAACTTTCATGATGTTAGGAATTTCCTTGTTTGTTATTCTTTATTTTGGTGCACAATATACATGGATAAATCAGTGACTCAATGCAGCTAGGAGCTCGAGTAACTCAAGTCAAGCTTGGCAAAAGGAGTTGAATTGTGGAACTTAAGTTTCAGCTTGGTAAAAGTTCGCTAGAGATGGGACGTTCAAAATAAGTGATTTGAGGCCTAGTTGACGATTCGCTGTCTAACTATTATGGGCGATTTATTGTCTATTATTGGCGAAACATAATTGCGTAATAATCAAACCATTTTACATTAATTACCCTAGACAGAATTTGCAAAATAACTAATAAAATATGATTTTGTAAAGTAGCTGACGGAAGAAAACATAGTAAAGCACAAAATGGCGACGAAACAAGAACAGACATAGCGATGGAATGGAGACTGAGACATTATTTCGATGTCATTCGGTAAAAAAAAAAATCACCCTAGACGCCATTGCTGATGGTAGATTGAAGCTCACACGTTCACAGCCATGAATAATAGTAATAAAAAAAAATCAACGGTCAAATTAATGCATTATCAAGTAACAACAATACAAATTTATGCTATGCAATTAGTGGATGTCTTCTGTTTGGAGAAACAACAAAAAAAGAGAGGGGGGAATGGTGAGGGACTCAGATGAACGGAGCCCTCAAAGTTCCTATTGTGAGGAGCCTCTATTATTATTAGATTTGACCAAACTTATTTCAACTCTTTTAAATTTTGACCAAATTTATTATTAGATGATTGAATTCTGGTTAATACAATAAAATCTTTTTCTTATCTAATGAACCCCACATCAAGTAATTCATTATTATAAAAAGAAAATTAACACTTATATACAAAATTAGACCTTGGAATTCTTGGGTCCAAAATTTTCAATTCATATGTACGCCTAACTTAAGCTGGGTTAACGATTCAACCTAGTTGAACTCCCTACAACACACTGATATACATGCATGCATGCTTATTTTTTCCGTATAATCATATCAAATAATAATTTTTAAAATAATAAATATTAAAAAAACTCAACTTGACCTAAACAAATATTTATTTTTTCTCGAAATGTAAATGTTGTGTAAAAGAAAAGTAAATCAAATATAATTAGAGGCTGCTAGAATGTGGGCTCATAATCATATACACTATTATGTCTGTAACATAAACTAAATATTTTATAATTGTTTTGGTCTCACTTCTTTTTTTCTTTCAAAATGGACGCTCTGATAATTGTAATTCTATTACAAATAAATTCCAATATTACTGTTATCTTATATTGAGATGTGCATTTATTTTTGACCCAAAACACATACCAATAATGGCCCCTCAGGCGGCGTCAACATGCAAATAGTGGCTGCCTATCTTCTCATATATTACATTAAAATATAGTTTTTTCTTTTCTTTTCCTACCCAAATATATTTTGTTCTTCAATTTTTTATTTTTAAAATTTAAGGAAAAGAGCTCTAAGCTAAATACTCAATCTAATTAGGATTAGCAATAACAATAATACAAGATTGTCTACACAAATTTTTTTTATTAATAATCCTTCTTTAAAATTTGATTCCATTAAAAACTTTTATTTTTAAATATTATATATAATTAATATTTTATTTTGACTCTGCATTCATTACTTTATTACCTCATTTAAAATAAGTGTGCTACTCTTAAAATATAACAAAATTAGATCTTTTTTATCCTTCCAATATTAGTTCATAGTAATTAATATTGCATGTGTTTAAAAAATAACAAATATTTATAATACATTAATTTTTTATTAACTAAATTTTATATTTCCAGCATAATAATAATTTTTTTATTATAATAGAGAGGAAATAATTTGAACATTCAAATTTCACTTTTTTTTTTAAAAAAAAAAACTCAATAATTATTTTAAAGTTTCATTGAAGCAATTATTACTCAATCAAAACTTAAAACATTAACGAAAGATATTATTACACCCTAACCCTTTCGAAAACAACCTAATCAAATTCACTATATTATAAACCTTCCAAAATAGCAATCGTGCGGTGCGGGAGCCTACCATGAAAATGGCCGCTCCCCATAATTCACATAAGCTGACGGTCTTGATTACGCCAATTTGACCTAGAAATGAAAACACATGGTTATTACTATACTAGTATTGACCCATTAATTATATAGTTTGAAATAATTGCCTTTATACATTATTTAATTGGAAATCTACTATACTAATTATATTGCATTATATACATGGTAATTACTATAAATCTCTCTCTCTCTCTCTCTATATATACATCAAATGCAAAGCAAACATTGCACTCCAAATTTCTATCTTCTATTTTGATGATGGAAGTCCAAAATCTCCTTTCCTTTCCAACCCTTTTCGCTTTCTTTATATTTCTGTTCATAGCAACAAGAATATGGAGGAAAAGACAAAGCAACCCAAATCTACCACCCGGCCCATGGAAGCTACCTGTAATTGGGAGCTTGCACCATTTAATTGGACCCGTACCCCATCAACGCCTAAGAGATTTAGCCAAAAAATACGGACCCATCATGCATCTTCAAATGGGGGAAGTCACAAATATTATAATTTCTTCGCCTGAACTTGCTAGAGAAGTGATGAAAACCCATGATGTTATAACTGCTCAAAGGCCACATCTACTAGCAATAGATGTTGTGGCTTATCATATGACAGATATAGCATTTGCACCTTACGGAGATTATTGGAGACAGCTTCGCAAAATTTGCACAGTTGAGCTCTTATCTGCGAAACGTGTACAGTCATTTGGACCCATCAGGAAAAATGAATTGTCAAAAGTCATTGCAGAAATTTCTTCTTCTAATTCAGAATCTCCAATCAATTTCAGCAAAATTATGAATTATTTGAGTTATAAAATAATTTCGAGAGCAGCTGTTGGTAAGATATGGAAAGGGGAAGAAGCATTCCATAAAGCTGTTAGAAATATAGCAGAGGAAGGTTCTGGTTTTAGCGTTGCAGATTTATACCCATCGGTGAAATTCCTTCAAGAGCACAGCAGTTTAAGGCGTAAATTGGAGAAGACCCACAAGCAAATTGATGAGATGATGCAAAATATCATGGAAAGTCATAGAACTGGAGAACGGAAAGCAAAATCCGACGAAGAAGTAGAAGAAGATTTTCTCGATGTTCTTTTGAAACTTCAACAAGGTGGAGATCTTCAAATCCCTTTGACAGATGACAACATAAAAGCAGTCATACTTGTAAGTTTACTTCTTCATAATTCAAATATATAAAAATTAATAGGCAGATTCTGTACTGAACGAGCTTGGTAATTTTTTAATTTCAGGACATGTTTTCAGCTGGTAGTGACACAACATCGACAGCCTTAATATGGGCGATGTCGGAGCTCATTAAGAACCCAGAAATTATGAAAAAAGCACAAACTGAAATAAGACAGGTGTTCGACAAAAAAGGATACGTTGATGAAGCAGATATTGGAGAATTACCTTATTTGAAATCAGTAATCAAAGAAACTCTAAGATTGCATCCCTCCGGACCATTGCTTCTACCCAGAGAATGTACAGAGAATCTTGTGATTAAAGGTTATGATATTCCGGTGAAATCTAGAATTACAGTAAATGCGTGGGCGATCGGAAGAGATCCTAATCATTGGACAGAAGCAGAGAGATTCTATCCAGAAAGATTCCTTGATTCTTCAACTGATTATAGAGGGACAGATTTTAAATTTTTACCATTTGGTTCTGGAAGAAGAGTTTGTCCAGGAATCTCATTTGGCATAATGAGTATTGAATATACTCTGGCACAAATGCTTTACTGTTTTGATTGGAAACTCCCAAATGGACTTAAGCCGGAGAATCTAGACATGACTGAAAAATTTGGAGTTTCAGTAGTAAGGGAAAATGATCTACTCCTAATTCCCATTCCTTACGTTCCTCCTGTCAGTGCTAACTAAGTTGTTGATGTTGGTGTCTAAATAAATGGTTTTTATATTTTTTCTTTTCTGAGAATTCAATTTCCTTTTCTTAAATTAATTAGTAATGTATTTTTTTTTTCAATTCAAAATGTTTTATATTTTTATTTGATTAAAACATAAAGCATTATACTCTCTCCATTTCATAATATAAATAAGTTTTCATATTTTTAAAAATATGAAATGCTATTTTTTCAAGATTATTCATTATAAATAAAAAAATGATTTTTGAATATTATAAAATAAGAGCATTATGTTTAATTTAATTAAAAATTAATTATAAATAAAAAAAATCTCAACCATTCAAAAAAATTGTCATGAAAAATTGTTATATATTATAGAATAGAGATTATTTTCGGTAAAATAAAAATAACGAAGTGAGTATTATTTTCTCTCAAGAAGAGCCTATCGCCCTGCACAGACAGTTGGGATGATAAGCATTTAACCATTTCGATAATGTTTGTTTTCTCTATCTCCAAATAAGTGTTCCAAATTTCATTTCTCTAATATTAAGAAACGATAATTATTGTATTCTTTCATTTAAATGTTAATATTTATTATTTTTTTATTATGTTAATAAAATTAAAAACTTGCAAAAATACAAAATAAAGCGATGACGTCATCGATGTCGTTTGCCGTTATCAACCAAAGTCATTCACTCAATTTACTAACACGTTTTTGTAATCAAATTCAATTTGTTTGTGAAATTATAATAGTACATAGCAAAAAATCAATAAATCACCCTAAATACCAAACCCATTAATAACAACAATGTTTTTTTTTAATCAAGAAAATATATTATTGTTAACTCGAAGAATAGTAATCTGGAAGATAATCAAGCATGTTCATCCAAAGCTCAAAGTGACTATGAGAAACAGATTTCTAGGCCAATAGATCGGCAGCCGTCCTTTTAGAATGACTAGTCCAACAAATTCTAATATTCTTACTGCAGTGGTGGCAACAGGCGGTGCCGGTTTTAGTCCATGGCCGTGGTTAATGGAGGTGAAGGGTTGGTCCTTAATTGAATTTTTGAAACCCCAATTTTATTGGTTTATTTCAATTTTCGGCAGTGTAGGAGCTTTCGGCAATTTCTGAACTCTTGTCGGAAGAAAAAGTTCAAGCGTCTTGTTTTTGTGAATTGATTGAAGTCCAATCGCCGATGCAAGCTTGTGTTTTAAAGTTCTCCGCTCTTAATTGAGTTCTTTTTTCCGAGAGGAGAAGGACGCCGATATTAAACGTTTGCTCCACCGCGACAGTTGAGATCAGCACCGTCAAACCTTCTTTTGAATTTTCATTCGGAATGTATTTTCGTGTAGGCTCCACCATTCCAAAATGTCGAAGTTGATCGCATCGGTTGATGCACTACAATTCAAATTTTGTGGACAGATAGTAACTTGCACCGGTCCCCTCAGCCTTTTTTGACATTGGGAATAAATAAGAAACATTTTATTCTGAACCGACATCTTACTTTGTTGGGTGGAAGTAAACTTTC
This sequence comes from Croton setiger, assembly GCA_948099555.1. Classification (NCBI taxonomy): domain Eukaryota; kingdom Viridiplantae; phylum Streptophyta; class Magnoliopsida; order Malpighiales; family Euphorbiaceae; genus Croton; species Croton setiger. The sequence goes on from CANUEY010244001.1 coordinate 13,153, forward strand.
TCCAAGATCAGTAGATGTAACTAAAATATTACTACTTAAAACTTCAAAAAATAATTCATTAATTGTTTGTTTAGTTTGATTAATAAGATTATATTTAATTGTTTATTTTCAAGTAATTGTAAAGTGTGATAATAAACTTATAAAATAATTTCTAAAACTTTTATCTACACTTAAGATAAAAAATAACTGCAATAAAAATAGATAATATTTTTAAAATAATTTAACCATTTAGTTTTCATAACTTCAATACAATCTTTTAAATATATATTATTTTCAAATATATGCAATCTATCAATAATATTTACGCTATATTAAAGAAAAATATGTGATTTTAGTTTATAAATATGGCAAAAAATATTTGTAACATCATTAAAACTTCTAATAAATTAATAATTCGGTTATAGATTTCCTAACATTGTGGATAAATTAGAATGTCATGATTTTCTTGTTAATTATAAAAAGCACACAATGCACCTTTATATTCATATTATTGTGACAATAAACTATATGTCGAATTCCACATATGTACAATATCACGATGAAATTTAGTTAGTCAAATTATTAATCCTACAAAATTTAAACAATTTTTCATACATTTACTATAACTATATAAATGTTTAATTGCATTTTTAATTGGTGTAATATGTATATTTAAATATTTTAAATCATTTTAGACACATAAATTTAAAACATGACATGCATATCTAATATAAAATTTTTTTTGTCAATATTTTGTTGACAAATATCTTTTAATTGAAAAATAGATACAGTATTAAATGCAGCATTATAAAAAAAAAAATAGTCAATATTTTTTTATTAATTTATATTCTCTAAAATATTATAAATTATTTTATAAATATTTGCAGCAGTATGTTTTTACGGTAATCTTTATCAATATAATGCATAGTTAGATCAATATATGAATGATTTTTCCAATTACTAATTCAAATACCAGAGCAAATTGAAACATTATAATCTATAGAAACAAATTGAGAAATTAATTTTTTTTCCTTTATTTATACAAAGTTAAAATACTTATTTTTTTATTCCTAGCAACAAATTTAATTAGTAGATTAACACATAATTTTAAAAATTCAATAAATATCCACATTTAAAAAAAAAAAAACTTAATTTTTCAACACAAATAAATTCAACTAAATCTTTTTATAATCTTTGTCATTAAATTAAAATTTGATTTTATAAGTTGTGTATCCGGAAATTTGTGTTTGCGTTTTTTTTTTTCTCCAAGAATTCCATGGGATGGGATGCTTCGCTTTCAAATGCCTCTTTATTGTTCCATATTCTCCATATTCTCCGCTGTGTTTCCATTTATAATGGATATTACAACACTTGCAAATTTGGAAATATTCGTTATTTCCAATAGATTCATTTCTAAAATGTTGTACGCTTGTATGCTTTTAAAAATAATTTATTTTTGTTGTATTTCGACTTTCTCTTCTGATTATATTTCATCACTATAAAAAATTTGAAGAATATAAATTAATTCAAAAAATTAATTAAAAAATAATGTAAGCTAAAAACATTATTTTTACAACAAAATTAATTGAAAAAAGTATAATTTAAGTATAAAATAATTGAAAAAAAATTTATTTAAACAATAAAATAAAAACATACCGTGTTTGTGGTTGTGACAGGACTCTTCAATTATAAAGTCGTTTACCGATGTCGGCGAATTTATTGTAACACTACCAATATACATGTGGGCTCCTGTCAGATTGAGAGGAAAATCAAAGAAATCATGAATTATCCGGTCTCCAATTTCTTGGATTTTCGGTTCTTTATCTTTTCCTCCGATGGTGCTTGATCCGGGTTGAGACATTTTTTTAATTGAAAAAATTAAAATTAATACAATTTTTAAGGGATGTAGTAGTAAAATAAATATAGTAGTAATTATGAAGAGAAAAAGAAATATTAAGACTAAGAGATTTATTGAAAATGTATAAAGAGATATTAGAATATAGAAAAATGGTAGAAAATTTTTGTGACTAAAATGAACTCAGGTAACTCCAATTTATAGACAACCCATATAATTCCGTCAGACGTAAAATACTATTCTAATATGATCTTTAATTGCTATTGGAAGGGGTAAAATTGTCCAAAAATTTTTTAAAAAAACTTTTCAAACGGTCAGGCTTAATGGGCCGGCGGGCGCACCTTCGGTCATCCAACATTTACAACCCCATATAGCCCGATGGGTCGGTTAGGTTTCTCATCTAACTGCCGGTTTAGCCCTCCGATTTTTGGCCTAAACCGATAGTTAACCGAAAAAAAAGTGTCGGTTAACCGGCAGGTTTAGGGTGCTGTTCCAGCGATTTAGTCACGGTTCCGATTCAATACGGATCACGGTTCGGAAAATGTTTAAACCTGAACCAGACCGCCACTCCTACAGTTTCGGTTACGGTTCGATTCTGGGCTAAGCTGATTAACCGGCATGCCAAAATTGACGGGCTTTCAAGGCCAGCCCGGCCATAGCCCTCTAAAAATTGAGTGACTGAATTGTCCACTAAGGCAAAACTCCATATACTAAATCATAATTAATCCATTTCTTTATCAGTTTCTTCTTTCGGACTATTTTATTGTGGAAGCTAATATTATTGAACCATCGTAGGGCGGTGGGTGGGGAAGGACATTTTGGTGATGGAATGTCAAAGAATTAGCAATAAGAAATTACTGGTACTGCTTCTTAAGAATTAAATGGTAAAACACACACACAAAAAAGAAAAAATATCATATGATGGAATGTGGCCTAAATTGCTACAAATTCTAAGAGCACAAAATATGAATAGTAATCTCCCTACCAAACCAGATCCTTCCCTCTAAATTTTTCATCATGTACCAGCAACTCCAATTCCTGTTCACCTTCTTGCTACTGTTTTTCATGGTACAGAGAATCTGGAAAAAATTCAGAACTAGCAACTCAACTCCAAATCTCCCACCAGGGCCATGGAAGTTACCTATAATAGAGAGTATGCACCATTTAATTGGCTCCCAATCCCTCCACCGCCTAAGACACTTAGCCAACAAGTATGCTTCTTAAGCTTGGTGAAGTTACAACTATTGTTGTTTTCCCCTGAAAATTGCTAAAGAGTTTATGAAAACTAATTATGTCATTTTTGCTCAAAGGCCATTTCTACTTGCCGCCACTGTCGCCACTTACAACTATTCAGACATAGCATTTGTACCTTACGGAGATTACTGGCGACAAATGCAAAAAATTTGCACTTTCGAGCTGCTAACTGCGGAACTTGTACAGTCCTTCAGGTCAATTAGAGACGAGGAAATATCAAAACTTGTCAGGTCCATAAATCCTATGGCAGAGTCACCCATAAATTTTAGCAGAATTATCAATTCATTGACCTATAGCATCATTTCAACAGCAGCTTTTGGCAAGATATGGAAAGGGGAAGAAATATTCAGACCCAACGTCAAGAAATTGATACAAGCTGCAGGAGGTTTTAGTGTCGCAGACTTATACCCTTCCATCAATTTGCTTCTTTTGATTAGTCCAATACGACCTACGCTGGAGAGTCTCCGTCCAAAAATAGATATGATATTCCAAAACATTATTGAAGAACATAAAACTAGAAAAGCAGCTAAGAAATCTGGCACAGAGAACGCAGAAGAAGATTTGGTAGATGTCCTTGTGAAGTTTCAGGATGGAGGAGGAGACTTTCAATTCCCTTTAACAGATGACAACACAAGAGCAGTTATCCTGGTTAGTTGGTTTGTTTCAATTCAAAGTTTCAGATTCAATTAAAGTTGCAAACTTTGTATTTGTTATTTACAGTATCACGGTTGATAAGTTCATTTCAGGACATGTTTGTTGCTGGTAGCGAAACATCGACAACTGTAAGATGGGCAATGGCAGAGATGCTCAAAAATCCGTCAGTGATGAAGAAGTGAGACAAGTTTTCGATAAAAAAGGATATGCGGACGAAGACAGTATTGGAGAATTAAAGTACTTGAACTCAGTTATTAAAGAAACTCTAAGGTTTCACCCTCCCCTTCCTCTGCTACTTCCAAGAGAATGCAGAGAGAGCTGTGTGATTAATGGTTATGATATTCCAATCAAATGAAGGATTATTATGAACGTAAGGCAATTGCAAGAGATCCCAATTGCTGGATTGAAGCTGAAAGATTCTGTCCAGAGAGATTTGTTGATAGTTCAGTTGATTATAAAGGTACCGAGTTTGAATTCATCCCATTTGGTGCGGGGAAGGAGGGTTTGTCCAGGAATCTTGTTTGGTATTAGCTAATATTGAGCTCCCTCTTGCACAATTGCTGTACCACTTTGATTGGGAACTCCCTAATGAACTGCAGCCAGAAAATCTTGACATGACAGAAAATTTCAACTAACTGATACTTTTTGAACCATTTACAATAAAAAGTTTGAAATACTAGTATATAATTAAATTATAATTAATGATAACAGCCAGCCTCACGAGATAGGAAATCAAATAAATTAAACTAATGATTCCACAGACAGCTCAATAGTAACACAAAAATGTTAGTTTATTTAGCAATATCGAGAAACCTCATGTGCTCAAATCCGAAATAAACTAAAATAAAACTCTTTTGAGATTTCAAAAACGTTAAGCATTGCACAACAAATTTTGTATGATTCTTCCATCATTAGCTTCTGTTTCATCATGACAGAGAAACACCAATTCTTTTCCTTCCCTGTCCTTTTCCCCTTCTCATTATTTCTTTTCATGGTATTCAGAATCTGGAAAAAATTCAGATTCAACAATTCAACTCCAAATCTACCACCAGGGCCATGGAAGTTACCTATAATCGGGAGTATACACCATTTAGCTGGATCCCTTCCCCATCACCGCTTGGGAGACTTGGCCAAAAAGTATGGACCTCTTATGCATCTTCAACTCGGTGAAGTTACCACTATTGTGATTTCTTCCCCTGAAATTGCTAAAGAGTTTTTGAAAACCAATGATCTTGTATTTGCTCAAAGGCCCTTTCTGCTAGCCATTGAGGCTGTGGCTTACAACTCTGCAGACATCGCATTTGCACCTTATGGAGACTACTGGAGACAAATGCGAAAAATTTGCACATTGGAGCTACTAACTGCGAAGCGTGTGCAGTCATTCAGGTCAGTTAGGGAAGATGAAGTATCAAAACTAGTCAGATCTATAAATTCTAAAGCAGGGTCACCAATAAACTTTAGTAGGATGATCAATTCGTTGACCTATAGTATCATTTCAACAGCAGCATTTGGTAAGATATGGAAGGGAGAAGAAATATTCATACCAAATGTCAAGAGACTGATAAAAGCCGCAGGAGGTTTTAGTATTGCAGATTTATATCCTTCCAACAAATTGCTTCATGCGATTAGTCCAATGAGGCTTACAGTGGAGAGGCTTGCTCGAGAAATAGATAGCATATTCCAGAACATTCTTGATGAACATAGAACTCGAAAGGCAGCTATGAGAACAGGCGCAGAGAGCGCAGCAGAAGATTTGGTAGATGTCCTTTTGAATTTTCAGGATAAAGAAGACCTGCAAGTCCCTTTAACAGACAACAACATAAAAGCAGTCATCCTGGTTAGTACATCTCTTCATTAATATCAAGTTGCTGATGTAAATACGTGGATACACGGTTTCCTTCTTCTCAGATTCAGTGCTAGAGTAGAGAAACAAAAGCTTTAATCTAGGTCAACCAGTATGTTATATAGATTTCGATTCTTAGAATAATTTGAAGTATAATGGAAACTTGTATTTGTTATTTATAGAACCATTGTTAATAACTTCATTTCAGGACATATTCGTTGCTGGTAGCGAGACATCGTCAACAACTGTAACATGGGCAATGTCAGAGATGCTAAGAAATCCAACAGTGATGCAGAAGGCGCAAGCAGAAGTGAGGCAAGTTTTCAACAGAAAAGGATACGTGGACGAAAATGGTATTGGAGAACTAAAGTACTTAAACTCAGTTATTAAAGAAACTCTAAGGTTCCACCCTCCCCTTCCTCTACTGCTTCCAAGAGAATGTAGAGAGAGCTGTGTGATCAATGGTTATGACATACCAATCAAATCCAGGATTGTTACAAACGCACAGGCAATCGCAAGAGATCCCAACTATTGGACTGAAGCTGAGAGATTCTGTCCAGAGAGATTTCTTGATTGTTCCATTGATTATAAAGGTACTGACTTTGAATTTATTCCATTTGGGGCCGGAAGGAGGATTTGTCCAGGAATCACGTTTGGTATGGCTAATGTTGAGTTTCCTCTTGCACAATTATTATACCACTTCGATTGGAAACTCCCTAATGAACTGCAGCCAGAAGATCTGGACATGAAAGAAAGATTTGGTGCTGTAGTCACAAGGGAAAATGATCTTCACATAATTCCTATTCCATACCTTCAGCCACCAGTCAACTAAAACCTCTGGATTCTATACAAGTTCTGTTTAACATCAACTACGGGTCAGTTTTTTTTTTTTTTTTTTTTTTTTTTTTTTTTTTTTTTTTTTTAAATTTTTATGAATAAGTGTATTATCAATTCACCAAAGTAATGAAGTTCCTGTAATATTTTAATATCTTTGTCATGGTATAAACTACAGAGTTAATTTACTTCTGTTACACAGCCATTTTGCTGCTAAGGATTTTACTTCATCTTAAATTAGCCTAATCTCCCTACACAGCATGCTCAAGAATGAGCTTATTATGTCAACAAATTTGTTGATGATCACAAGAAAGGATGAAAACCAAACATTAAATTCTACGAAGGATTTAGAAAAGATTAATATAATAATTAACAATAATGATAATATTTGAGAGAAAAAGAAAATCAACTGCATTCAGTAAATGTGGAAGATACCTCTGTGGAAGGTCGGTTGTCCATTTCTTCCGTTTGTTGCAGCTCAACCTAAGATCAATAGAGAGACAAGAAAGATAAATGCTGAATTAATGATGAAATTTGAAGACTTGATGACACAATTTTATGCAAATAAATGTATAAAACATTTGCATTCTATCATCTCAATTTTTTCTGTATTTAAAATTTATTCGATCTATTTAGAAAAGTTCGTAACTTTAACTAAAAGTATTCAATGTTCAAACACTCCACATGTTATATTTTGGACAATATCTAATCTATAGTATAATATAATCTAAAATATTGTCTACAGCTTCCAGTCCAAAAGCCATTTCTTTATTTAATTCCTTTGCTCAGACTATTTTATAATAAGTTAATACTGCAGAACAAATTATTTAAAGCATTTTGTAAATTTAATGCAAAGAAAAGAAAAAAAATCTTCAGGATTACATAATTAAATAATTAATGACAAACAAGTCAAATAAATTAAAGTAATGATCCAGAAGATACCTCAATAACACAAAAATATTATAGATTTTGAGGTGTAGGAGTTCTATTTAAAGCATAACAGACTTGGTAAGATTCTCCCATCGTGGCAGACAAAGACCAATTCCTTTCCTTCCCTGCTCTTTTCAGTTTCTTACTATTTCTTTTCATGGTATTGAGAATCTGGAAGACATACAGAACAAGCAACTCAACTCCAAATCTACCACCAGGGCCATGGAAGTTACCTGTAACAGGGAGTATACACCATTTAATTGGATCACAATCCCATCACCGCCTAAGAGACTTAGCAAACAAGTATGGACCTCTTATGCATCTTCAGCTTGGTGAAGTTACCACTATTGTGATTTCTTCTCCTGAAACTGCAACAGAGTTTATGAAACATAATGACATGATATTTGCACAGACCTTTTCTACTTGCAGCTGGTGTTGTGCTTCACAACTATTCTGACATTGCATTTGCACCTTACAGAGGCTACTGGCGACAAATGTGAAAAATTTCCACTTTGGAACTGCGAACTTGGAATGTGTACGGACATTCAAGTCAATTAGAGAAGATGAAGTATCAAAACTCATCAGATCCATAATTTCAATAGCAGGGTCGCCCATAAACCTTAGCAGAATGATTAGTTCCTTGACCTACAGCATCATTTCAACAGCAGCTTTTGGTAAGATATGGAATGTACCAAATATCAAGAAATTTATAGAAGCCGCTGGAGGTTTTGATGTTGCAGAATTATACCCTTCCGTCAAATTGCTTCATTTGATTAGTCCAATGCGGCCTATGCTAGAGAGTCTTTTTCCAAAAATAGATCAGATTTTCCAAGACATTACTGACCAACGCAGAGCTAGAAAGGCAGCTATGGAATCTGGAGATCATAGTCAGACCCAAGAACAAGAAGAAGATTGAGATTTCGTGGATGTTCATTTGAATTTTCAGCAAAAAGGAGATGTTCAATTCCGTCTAACAGATGACAACATAAAAGCAGTAATTATGGTTAGTAATCTTAATCTCTCTTCCTTTCATATCATGATAAAGTTGCATTAGTAACTTGGATATGTGAGTTTGATGAATAATTTCAGGACATGTTCAGCGCTGGTAGTGAAACATCCTCAACAACTGTTGTATGGGCAATGTCGGAGATGCTAAAGGATCCAAGAGTCATGGAAAGGCACAAGCAAACAAGTTTTCAGTAAAAAAGGGTTATGTGGAAGATAAATACTTGAATTCAGTCATCAAAGAAACTCTAAGATTACACCCTCCTCTTCCTTTGCTGCTTCCTAGAGAATGCAGCGAAAAGTGTGTGATTTTATCCGCAAAGATTTCTTGATTCTTCAGTTGATTTTAGAGGGACGGATTTGGAATTCATCCCATTTGGTGCAGGAAGGAGGATTTGTCCTGGAATTTTGTTTGGTATGGCCAAGGTTGAGTTTCCTCTAGCACAATTACTGTATTACTTCGATTGGAAACTCCCTTATCAACTGCGGCCTAAAGATCTAGTTATCTCAAGAAAAAATTATCTTCACATAATTCCAATTCCATCTCTTCCTCAACCAGTCGGCTAAAACCTCGGTCGGGATTCTAGTTATTTTTAGTTTGATGTTAACCAAAGGGTCATATTACACGCTACGAAGTTGATTTGTTTCTGTTACATTGTTTTGTGCTGTTAAGGATTACTTTATGTGAAATGAACCTACCCTTTCTTACGTTTCACAGAGAATTTAGCAAAAACTTAATATAAACAACAATTAATCATAACTAATAACAAAAGCAATGTTCACTGATGTGTGTGTGTGCCAACAACAGCCTTGGAATCAATTTCAAATATCATTCATTATGCTTGCTTTCGGTAAGCATTTTTGTAACAAATGGCTGACCATGTTAAACGTGAAGTCCGCCATGAAGCTTAGATGGTATATACTGCTCTGACAAGAATGAAAGTGAGTGAACCGACAATGCTTCAATCTCAAATTTCACTCCGCTTTGCAGCATTGTCTCCAGTTGCAACCTTTCATGAAATACCACCTCGTAAATGCAAATATCTTGCAGAATTCCAATAAGAAGCAAAATATCCTAAAATATCATTAAATTTTACCTCCATTGGGGTACTTCCCTTTGCAGGTAACATCTGAGCAACATGGATTCCGTTCTTTTCTTATCTGCCAAGCAATCCCAGAAACTTATGGCACCAGAGAATTGCTGACTAAAACGGGCAAGGGAACTAGAAGCGGGAATTCTTACCTTCGGCAGTCAAAGGAAGGAGACACTGTCGAGGAATGCTGTACCTCTCAGAATCAGAAGGAAAAGCTCCAAGCCAGTGTATCTCAGGGGCTCGCAGAAATTTAACATCATATGCCATTTGCTTTTGGCATGAAAATAGCACAGGAAAAAAAAAAGAATCTTTTCAGCAAAATCACTAGTATTTTCTAAGTTGTTGGTTCGAAAAAGTAAATGAAACCAAATTCACATATTGATTGATTGAGAAGCCTAACCATAGAACCGAATCGGTAGGTACACAAAATGTCAACACCATATGGATCACAGTCAACTAAGCAATATACAGGCAGACACAACTTCTCAAGCAGGAGTCGCAAGAACCTGATCATTTCCACAGAAAGAAGATCAGCAACAGGCATGAGAAATGATGTGTGTACTTCACAGGAAGTAAATTATTACTTCTGCTCAATTATGAAAGGCTACCTTCTTGTAGGAATATCTGGATAGCCTCTTCCCTATGGAAGTACATAAAACAAAAGAAAAAGAAAACTCAGTTGCAAGTGACACTTAGAATTTGAAATTCAAGGCTTTGAATTTGAGTGTTAGGATCACCATATGTAAAGGTTGATGACAGAGAAGAAACATGATCTGGCCAAACATTACGCAGAAAATAATCATGCCTTTTCCTCCTTTTCTTGGGTAAGGATCTCAAATTCAAAATCAAACAAGGACTCCTCCATATTCATGAAATTTATTTTATCTATATCCAAACATCAAATTTGAGAGAACAAAGGCTTACTGTGATGACAATACAACGGTTTGAATTGCAGAACCCGTCATTCGCTAACCTCTGGAATACTGCTTCCAAGAATTCATGACAACATCTAATAGTTCAGACAAGTAAAAGCAGTCTGAAAGCATAATTACTTGATTATTGTGAACAGGAAAAACTTCACCTGATTCCTTCTCCACAACCAATATGTATTCAGCAACACTAATGATATCTATACACCACAATCAGGGCAATCATAAATGCCAAACGATAATATTTACAATCAAGTTTTACACTTATCAAGCAATCAACATTCAAAAATCATAGATTTGAAGAAAATGCCAACTCAATAAACAGTAAAAGCACAATTCAATGCATATATCTTGTTGTCCTTAAAATTTGAGCATTTTATTCAAAATGCATACCTTTGACTTCCTCAACATGCACAGGAATGGCATGCGCCTGCAGACCGATCAGGTACCAAAATCATATTTTAAAAACGAATGCGACTGATGAAATTCATAAATCTCCATTCTTACATTGCTAGGGCAGCTTATGCAATCAAATTTCCTTCCAGCTTCCAGAAATTGCAGCCAACCCATCACCAACCTATAGCAGGCATAGATTAATCCAAAAAGATTAGGACAATATTCTCCCTCTCCATACTTAAATCTGCAAGATATTCTTCATCATCCAGTTTCATTTAAAGTTAAATCCTTGACTTAATAATAATCAACAAATAGGAAAATAATGCAGTCACACAAGAAGTTCCTGGATGGTAAAATATTATCTACTGACTGCATCTATAATTAAGATAACCCAAACAAATAAAATCTTAGTCTTTCTCACAAATGATATGCAGTTGTAAATAATCACTACAATTAACTAAAGAGAAAATGAGATGCAGAAACAACATGTACTTTCTTCCTATAGTTTTCTAGTTATTGGTGTTAGTCATAGGGAAAATATGGATGATGAACACAGCAATCTGATTTCGTCATTATAGCTGAATGCATATTCTTCAACTTTATTATGTAAGCAAACAAGCATTGAAAAGTTCCCTTGGGACTAAAATTTACATGTTCATTTAGAATCTAGTCACCAGCTTTAAATAATCAGAACCCATATAAATCACAACCAAAAGTCGTGAATAAAGATATAAACTAGGCAAGATTGAATAAGATAAAGTCACTTCATTTATGTAGAAACTGCAAGAAATCAATCAGAAGCTCCCACCCATTTCCAACAGAGACCTGCAAAGCAATTATATACATATTAAATTTCCAAAACATCCCCTCAAAAATTGTTGCATTACTCTTATAAAAAAAATTAAACTACTAATATTTGCAATCTGATAATTTGAGGACAACCACCGTCGAAACTGTATGAAGTAAATTTTTCCACCTATTGGTTAGTTACAAAGAGAAGAATCCAGGTCATATTTGGTGAATATTTGCAGAACAATATGAGTAGGGGGCATCATATTTTCTTTTTCTTGTGAATGGCCTGACTTGATTGTGTATCAATGTGTGGGAAAGCAAATATGGTTTTTTAAGGTAACTGCTCAAAAGAAAGGAAATTAAGACTCTAGCATCTAGTAACAGTCAAATTTCCATTCATTTATTTTTATACCAAAAAGAAAATATCTGTGTTTATTGTGTTAATTGCCATCCATTTGCATGCACTGAAATGGTTATTCTTGCCTTGAAGTTGGCAGGCAAGACTAACCAAGTTTCAATGTCAAACACCACTGCAACAACGAACACTAAACTAATCACAATACCAACCACATTAAGATTGTGACGACTGCAATGCAGAAGGATGCATATGTCATTAATTGCCTGGTCAACGATAGACTGATCTGCGAAACAAGCAGAAAAACTCTGTTAGTAATGTTCAATAATATCAAACAAATATACTAACCCTTTGCAAAAAACGAGTGAAACTTATAGCTTAAAAATTAAGATTTTCTTACAAACTTTTAATACGATTTCATAGACATCAATTGATCAAACTACAATTACTTCAAAAAGAAAAAAAAAAAGATCAAACTATAAGGCCGGAACCTTTGCAGATTAACGGGTCATCAATTTTTGCAAGTACACAATTGTGTAAAAATATTAGATTAAGCAGCACATTAGTATCAGCCCAATGACACATGTTATATTCCAGTCTCTCAGTGCAAGTTGAAAATTGATATTCAATTCCAGCACTTGAATAAAAAAAGCTACTAACATTTTAGATTAGAATGCATAGATTCACCTGAAAAAACAGACGGGTGCATATAATAAATGTCTCTCTTAGACCCATGTTTGTTTTCTTGCAGAAGATGCTGGACAATGAGTAGCACTCGTAGCAAGGCATCTGACAACCAATACGCCAAAACAGATAAAATAACAGCATTTGAATTACTCAAATCACAAGGCAACTTACTGAGATAGATAAACTCACCGATTCTACGCAAGTGGCATTCTCTTTTAATGGTGAGAATTTCTTGCCCCTTCGGCAAATCAGAGCTGCAGTAGCTGTATAGAGCAAGAGAGAATTCAAATTCAAGTTCAAAGCTAAATGGCAAGAACAATGGAATTTCAAGTTATGATCACAAGAATACCAGTTGGCATGGGGATTGGTGCAGTAATTTCGAAAAATGTTGATGCAAACGGTAGGAGATCGTCCTTGAGTCAGATCTCTCAACAGTGATCTTGTGAAATCTGAAATCAAATAAATTCAACTTTTAATCGATGAAAATGGTGGTTTTAGAAAAACTGAAAAGTAACGTTTGAAGACCTCCGATCTTTCCGATTAAATGCTGGTTTCTTTTTGAGGTCATTCGATTTCCCTCCATTTTTTCTTTTTCCTGTTTTTGATATCCTCACATCATAATTAACTCACTGATCATTACTCGTCCAAATATTGGAAATATTATAACGAAAATCCAAACAATTCAAATGTATTTCTCCTTTTGTTTTTTTGTAACATAAGTTTTCTTTATTCTCTATGCGGACATTCTATTCTTTTATTTTTTATTTTTTCATCCTATCTTTTTATTTTTTTAATTGTTTTATTTTTTATTAAAAGAGGCATATGATAAATTTACACTCAATAAATAAAAGTGTCTTTTATTTACTAAAATCTTTTTTTTTTAACTTATTGCTATTTAGTTAAATTAATCTTTAAAAGGTAATATTATTTATATTTTTTTATAGGTGACTTTATATAGTGTTATATAGGTCAATTTTTGTATCAAATTATGTCTAATGTGTCTATTCAATTGTGATTTATAAGATACTTGTGATTTTAGAGTTTAAAAGTGAAAATAAATTAAAATGTCACGAAAACGAGTTTAAAAGGAACCATTTGAAAGAAATAATGTTTGACACAGTCAAAAACACGCTCGTGTTCAGAGAGCACTATCTAATGCACGCCCGTGGTGAAGACCGTGTGCATCAACCGCTTAGCCAACATGCCTAGCGGAGAATTGCGCCCACGCTGCATCTGGAGAAGTACAAACAGCCATGTTCGACAAAAATCTATATATATTGGCTAATTTCAGGAAAGATGGGATCTTTTGGCCAAGTTTTTGTTAGGAGATCAGTTTTCAAACCTAACCCAATATTCCTAACCCTTTTTACCAAAGATCAAAGGGATTTGAAGAGAAAGACTGTAACATCTTGGTTTTCAAGTTCGTAAGATCATTCATTGCATAAAAATCAGATAAGAAAAAAATAAAACAACATCAACAAATAATATTGTGTACAAGAAAGTCTTAATAAAGTAAAGGTAAATAAGAATAGTCCAAACTTTATAATTAAACAACTAATTAATAGTACTGTCTTTAAAATAATAATTTATATTTTACAGCATAAGATCGTTTTGACCGAGTTGGGAACATAAATTACTTAAACATGTAGCTGGCTGTTAGTTTTAAATAAATTATAAATGTTTAGTAGTTTAATTTTTAAAATTTTAGAATGAACTATAACATTTTATATTAAAAAGTGTTATACTTTTTAGTAGTTTTCATGAATTTCAAACTCCTTACAAAGATAATATACATATTACAGTTATATATAATCCATAAAAAAGCAATTAAATCATGCAATATGTACAATAAAAAAAATCGATGCATAAAAGTAATAATTAAATATTATAAAATTTAATAAAAATAAAAATACAAATTATATTTAAAATAGTTATCATAAATAATCACTTAAAATGAAAAAAAATAAAAAAGAAAAGAGAAAAAGCCAATTTCATATTCGACTGTGTAACTTTGAAACTAATATGCAACTTTGCTGGGTGGTTTCCAACCATAAGTTTAAAATAGTAGACAGCAAAATGGACAAAATTTAAATGATACGGTTTTCGCATAAGAGTTATGCGAACTACTAATGATCAATTAATAGTTCGCATAACTCTTATGCGAACTTAAAGTCCGCATAAGAGTTATGCGAACTTAAAGTTGTATAAAGACTATGAAAGAATTCAGAATTGGAAAATCAAAATAGAGAGACAAAATATTCAGTCCAGCAACAAACAGTCTGTATTATTCACTAGGTATTGTGGAAAATGGCATATACTAATCCATTTCCATTAAATATATACTGGAGCAGTACGGTTGAACTTGTCGACGGCGTAGTAGGTGTAAATAACTGTTTTGCGGACGAAACGGTATGTATCGATGCTAAATATTCTTTTCATGAATTTTATGATAGAGTATGCAGAGAATGTGGGTTTAATAGAGCGGTCGTACGTCTGAAATTTACTTTGGTCTGAACCGAAGCCGACAGCTGCAGACGGTATATACTTTTAAAGAACGATCGGAATATTTTGTTTTTATACATGTACGCAGCAAACAAGCCGGAATTGTATGTCACTGTTGAAAAAAATTTGTAATGTTGAGATTGGTACTGTTTGTGAACCGGCTGTAGCGGGGGAAACAAACGGCGCTGCAAATGAGAGATTTGACAGGGAATTTACCGAACAGGCAAACGAAAAAGATGAATTGCCAATTTTGATTCCGCTGACATGGGAAAACGAGGAGATTGGAGATCTGTCGGAGGATGAGAAGATGTCTGCCTGGACCGATTCTAGCAGTGATGAAGAGTTCGTGCTATCAGACGACAGTTCCGACGGCGAGCCTGATCTACCTTCAACGTCGGGCAATTTTGTGTACGGTGATATAGAGGAGGATAACGGTGAAGAGGAGATTGCAGAGGAGCTTGATATGTGGGATGGGAATACAAAAAGTATCGACGTAGGGGTTTACTTCAAGAGCAAGAAGGGTGTGCAGGATGTCGCGGCTGCGTGATCTGTGAAAAGAGGTATGATTTACCGTACAGTCGAGAGCAGAAAGAGAACATGGGCAGTGGAATGTGTAACTCGCGGTCCTAAGTATCCGAGGGAACAAATGCGAGGGGTCCATTGTGCCTGGACTATTAGAGCGTCTGTGCAACGAGATTTAGGGTTGTGGAGGATGGTTAAATAGGTAAAGGAGCACAACTGTGCAGGTGCAAACATTGGACGGGAGGACAGAAACGTAACGTCGAAAGATATTGCAACTATTATTATGTCTCATATTATGAAGGATCCGGGGTATAAGGTTAAACACATTCAGACTGAAGTCCAGAACCGGTTTCAGATAAATTAATGTTTATTTATTAAATAAATTTATTATTAATTAAATTTATTTAATTTATATTTATCCTGTTAGATACATTTGAATTTATATTTATTAAATACATTTGAATTTATTATTTCATTTATATTTATTACATATATAAAGTCAAACGATTTCGATTAATCTGTTCTAGTTAAGAGTGAATTATAAAAAAGTCTAGCACTGGAGGAGAAAAGCGATTGAGGCAGTGTTTGGGCCTTCGAAACAAATTTCAGAAAATTGCCTACATATTCGGCCGTGGTGCAAGCGGCGAACCCAGGTACTGTCGTTTAGTATAAGTTTGCAAGAGACACTAAAAATAGTCAGAAATGTGTGTTCAGATATGTGTTCTGGGCGTTCGGGTCAGCGGTCCAGGGATTCCGAGCGTGTAGGCCAGTTTTGTGCATTGATGCAACACACCTCCGCGGGTCGTTTAAAGCTAAACTGATAACAGCAGTTGTGAAAACCTAAAACAATAATATTCTGCCTATAGCTTTTACGGTCGTGGACGAAAACCCACAGTTGGAAATGATTCTTAAAGTATCTGAAATTGAATGTTATCGGCGACTGTCCTACCTGTATTATTTCTAATCGCCATCAGGGTATCATTTCAGCAATAGAGAAATACCCAGGAGCAGCAGTGCACCGATTTTGTCTCGAACACGTGAAGGCGAATCTGTCCTCGCGATTCAGAGGGGAGGGTTTAAAGACAATTTGTCAGATGATCGGAACTGAGTTGCAAGAGGTAAAGTATGTTGCTGCATGGCAGAAAATAATGCATAAGTCTGAGGGAGCCCATTTGTATTTGCAAAACATAGAAGCTGAGAAGTGGACTCTATTTGCTGACGGAGGCCACAGATGGAGAATCACTACGACGAACACTACTGAGAGCTATAAAAACATGCTGAAAGAGTCTCGTCATCTTCCGATTAGAGTATTGATTAAATCCACATTGGAGAAGACCGTTGCCATCTTCGAGCGCGATTTGGCTCGGATTAGTAAATGTCAGACGTCCCTAGCACCACATGCAATGAAAGAGCTTTCCGGGTTCAGGCGGCGTGCAAGGACGCACACGGTCAACTGTTGGAACAGCACTGCATATCTATTCAAAGTGACTTCAACAACTGGTAACACAAATGTGGTAAGATATTTTGATCGGAGCTGTTCCTGTGGAAAGTGGTAACCTTACAAAATTCCATGCTCACATGCTGTAACTATCGCGCTTTTCATAGAAGAGGATCCTGTGGATCTTGTCGATCCGTTTTACACGGTTCAGGCATGGGCTCTGCAGTTCGTTGGTTCCTTTTAGCCCGTTCTCGGAAGTCACACTTGGCTTCAGCTGGAATGGACTTTAAAAAATCAAAAATTATAAATATAACTTTATCAGAGCCGTGTATGCTTCCGCATATAACCAGGAGCTGCAACTACAGTCCTCCGCTCCTCCGAGTTGCTGATGAAGCGGATGGTTCTCTCCTGGAACCATGCGATGTACTCCCTCAAAGTCTCTGCGGAGCCGATGAAATCTCCGGCTACGAGTGTGTTGTGCCGATCCTCCCACCGTGCGACTGAGGTTTGGTGGAATAGCAGCCAGTCCTCGCTCGGTCGTCCGATACGGCTGATCTTGTGCAAGCGCTTGTACTCGTCCACACCCAGTAGCAGAGTCGATTCGGGTATCTCCTGACGATACCCGAACTGTCTCAACGTCTAGTTCGGGACGTGGAACTCGACCACCTCAATAAATATTAACTGAGTCACGGTGGTCCAGATCTCACGCCCCGCTCTGCACTGGGGCGGGAGAGCATGCAACAACTACTCTCCATACGGCATCCACATAAACTGCCGTATATATATAATTATATACTAAACATACTGGAAAAATAAAGTTAAATGAAATAAAGGAAAATAACGATAATTGATTAAAACATACCTCAGCAGCTGTCATGACGGACAACTGATCTCTGTAAGCCAGCAAGTTATGGCTGGTGATATCCTGAACATTTTTCATAATGCGCCATCTAAACAGAAAAACATTAAAATAGCAAAAAATCAGGTAATTTACTAAAATATTGTAAAATCTTAACTAATTATAAATGCGATATTTTTTTATATATACCTACGTGCATATGCACATTCATGCACCACTGGAGGATGCATACCCGGGAGCATAGGTCGAAGGATAGCGATCCTTTCTCACGCCCAAACCTGAAAAAACAACAATTTATAACTAATTATAAAAACATAAAACCTAAACAACCTAAAATACATTAAAATCTTTGAAATTGAAATAATTACCTAGACTACCAGCAGACAACCTCCAATATAAGAGGAACCCATCGCTACCTGGCACAGGTTCCGGTACAAAAACGCCAAGACGGCGTTACCCCAGCTGAATTGTCGACAGCCAGCGAGGTCTTCAAGTATCGACGCCAAAATCAGCGACGTGAAACCTCCAAGTAACAACAACACGAAGCTGCGAGCACGTTGCTGGAAAACGTGCTCCGGCGCTGTCAGCTATGGAGGGGTCAGCAGATGAGCGATTATGCTGCGAAGCATAATCCTGCTGCCCTGATATCAGCATCCGCCGGCTCGAACCCGTAGAAATCTGTGAAGTACTGGGTCCACCCGACGCCGGGTCTCTGAAAACTACCACTCACCGGCCGTCCGTCCACGGGGACTCCGAGAATAACCTCGACGTCCTGCAGCGTGATCGTCGCCAAAACAGACAATAGGGCCCAATCGTAGTATATGGACCATATTCTTCGCACCGGCCCGAAACCCATCTGGTCGATGTAATGCAGCGTCCGGGCATCCTTCGAATCCAACAGTCGCCATATCTGAGTGTCTGCTCGTCTTATGCTGAGCGGACTGTTGTATGCTCGATCCCCTCGAAACACGCGGCTCGATCTGTGTTCCTGCTGTAGGAACAGCAGATCGCCGGTCGCGGGCCCCTGATCCAGGACACGCTACTGCTGAGATGATGACTCTCCCCGCTCCATTGCTACGGCCCGTATGGTTTAATTTATGTTTAATTATATTCTAAAATTATAATCTTTTTAACAACCCTAAAAACTTAATGCATAATTAAATATTTTCTACTTACAAGTTAATTTCTAAGTTAATAGCAAGTAAATTTAGCTACAAATCCTATATTCTACATAACATGGCAAATAATATTATTACGTGAATTAATTATGCAAAAATTAAACATATATATTGTTTCAATTTTTTTTTTACTCATATTCTCGCAAAATTCTAAATTTCTAAGCATACACCCTATTTTTTTTCTCATGCATGGTTTATCAATTATCAAATTCTAAATTACAACTAACCTAAACCCTAACTAAAATTAAAATACTAAATTCAAAATTAGAAAACATACCTTTTTCGCAAATATTCTTAATCCTCTGAAGTTAAAACTTAATATTTTGAGTGATTTGGTGGTTTGTGAATGAGAATGGAAAGAATTTTGATGACGTCTGTTGGGGTTCTGCTACAAGTTCGCATAACACTTATGCGAACTTGTTCAAAATTTGAACGAGTCCGCATAAGTGTTATGCGAACTTGAAGCGCGTTGCCACGTGTCGTCATCTGCTTCGTCACCCTAAACGACGCCATTAATACCATCATTAAGGCAACAACAGTCATTATCGTTCAATGTTTACATATTTGTTATGTGAACTTGCATTAAAAAATTAAAAAAAAAATTGAGTTCGCATAAAGGTTATACGGATAGGGATAGTTCGCATAACTCTTATGCGTTCACCTCTTCAGATTTCCACATTCTAATTTTAAACCCCATTTTTGCAAATGATTCCAACTATGCTAGTTTTCAATTTCAATGTTAGTCCACATTAAACAAATTAAAAATATTCACCATTAATAAGTTTTGATAAAGATTGAGATCCAATCAATCCCCCGCACTTATTCACTAAAGCCCAGTACTCTGAATGCCTCCATTATTAATGGCTCAGATTTATGAGCAAAATCTTATCGAATAAATTAAACCATAGGAACAACTGACGCTTTCCTCGCCTGCTGTTGACGTTGTGCTGTCCCAATCCCAAAGAACCGAAATTAACTGTTTCAACTTTTAATCAAACTGCCAACAGAATAATTTTTCTCACTGGTTACTTCCCCAGATTCTGGTGATCAAAACCTCCAGATTTCTCTAAAATGGGTTTAATTCTTCTTCTTCTGTCCCTGGTAATATCTCTCTCTCTGCGCATTTATTCTTTTATTTTGTCTTGTCATTCCTTTGCGAAGTTTCCAAGCTAGCACCAATGGTTTGAGCAAACTGCCAATTTCATGTACTTATGGTCTATCTTTCTCTTTAATTTTGGAAATTCTCTTGTTTTTTTTTCTCCGTTTGATAAGTTTCTTCTGGGTCGAAGAATGTTGTGTGTGAAAATCTTGATGGAATCAGTTTTCTGTTGGGCCGTATAATCTCTGTATAGTGTACATGGAATTGGACTGAGACAGCGAAAAATTAAGTACTTATATACAAAAAATTGTGTATTTCCATTGTAAATTTGGATTGGAATATGAAACTTCCTAGTCACTTGTTTATCACAGCTTTGTAATTGATTGCGTCTAGCCAAAATATGTGAACAAGGACAATAAAATTTCACTTCAGTTGAGTAGCTAAGGTTTAGCTTTGCAAGGACAAATATGTCTGCTGGTTTAGAGTGATACACAGATTTTAGAATCTATAGGGGAGAATTTGCCAGGAAATTTCCATACTTGAGAGCACTTTAAATTAAATTTAAAGCTTATTCAACCATTAACTCCAACTAAGTAGTTCCTTGCAAATAACTCAACAGCTTCAGCTTTGGTAGGCTAGAGCTTCACTTGGACCTGTTGGTGAGGCTTCAAAAATTTGCAGTTAGTTTTGCAGAACACTTTTCCTGTGCTGTGAATTTGATCTCTCTTTTCATTGTATTATCTTTTATGTCAATGCTTATCCAACTTCTTTTATTCCCTAATTTGGCTTTTGAATTCTGATTGTCCTCGAAGTTGAATGTTGCAATATAAGTAATTGATCACTTGTAGAATTTAGGCATGTTTTTTTAGCTATGCTGTATTAAACTGGAAATACAGATGTCATTTCCTCCCTTCAGTTTCCTGTTGATTCCCTGTTTAAATACTTCTAATCTGTATAATTTTTTTGATTTGGAGAATGGATTATATGGATGATTTGTGTAGCTGGATATCTGGGCTGGGGCTTGTCAAACATGACAAATTGGAAATTCTTTGTTGTTATCGTAGTGAAATATGGAAGAAGAAAACTGTTACAGAATAAAGCAAATGTTTACTTCATATTATGTAGATTAAGAAACTATCCGTTGTGAGGTTTTATATGCTTCACTACTTTCTCTGAGTTCTCTGTATTCTTAGCTTGAGCCATTTTCTCTCGAGCATTATCCCTCTGTATTCTTATCTTTATATGCTTTCTATTCTTATGTTCTCAATTTGTGTTTGATGGTAAGCATAAAATGTATTTTGCTGTAAATACAGGGGTATCTAGCGATGACAAATTATCTTTACAAGTTAATTGCTGACACCCTTAATGGAGTATTTTTACATGTTTGCATGACTGGATATGCTTTTTGATGGTGATGCGGTTATTTATAACTGAGGCTAAATTTTGAGTCTGACTTTTAAGGCTTGGTTAAAAATGTTCCTGACCAATCTAACTGGCATGTTTAAACCATGTTTCCAACTTTTTTTTCACATCATTTGCAGGTCTTGTAAGTCTGTTCTACTTATGGTACTATCATAATGGCCTCCAATGGTGCAAAATTGCCGTTGTTGTCGGGATTAGGGGATTCCATGCTCCTAACAAATAATGCACAGACTCCCAAAAGAAAAAGATTTCGCCGTGTTAAAAGTGCTCCTCTAGCAGAATCTGCTATTAATGTTGATGACTCGCGTTCACGCCCTAAATTTATTGCTGGGAAACTTAACCCGAGTCTTATTCAAGTAGCTGCTAGCTTGGCTATCTACCTTGGTGTTGGCAGCATGTGCTTTTATGCGTTCAGGGATGATATTGAAGGGACAAAAACAAATCCAATTATAGATTCCATATATTTTTGTGTTGTGACTATGACTACTGTAGGATATGGAGACCTAATTCCCAACACTTCCTTTGTGAAGGTACTGGCATCTATTTATGTCTTTGCAGGCATGGCGATTGTTGCATTGATATTAAGCAAAGCAGCAGACTACCTGGTAGAAAAGCAGGAAGTGTTACTGGTTAATGCCCTAAAAAAGCATAGTAAAATGGGTCCAGGTAAAGCCATGAAGGAAATTGATTCGTACCGAGTTGAATATAAGTGCCTTATTGCCTCAGCCATTCTTTTTGTTCTTATGTTTGTTGGAACCATCGTCCTACGCAAGCAAGAAAAACTCGACGCGATTGATTCGTTATATTGCGTGTTTTCAACGGTCACAACCTTGGGTTTTGGAGATGAGAGTTTCTCAACTAGAGGTGGACGTGCCTTCGGCATAGTTTGGATACTAGTTAGTACTCTTGGTTTAGCTCAGCTTTTTCTCTATATTGCTGAGCTATTAACTGAAAGCAGGCAAAGGGAACTGGTCAACTGGGTTCTTACTAGAAAAATGACCAGCCTTGATCTGGAGGCAGCTGATATTGATAACGATGGGGTTGTCGGGTAAGTTATTGTGCTTGTGCATTACTTTGATGAGAGTTTATTGATAAAAATTTGCTAATCCTTCTACGTTTCATCGAATTTCAGGGCTGCAGAGTTTGTCATTTATAAGCTGAGAGAGATGGGTAAGGTTACACAAGAAGACATCTCACTTATAATGGAAGAGTTTGAAGATCTTGATGTGGATCAATCTGGAACTTTGTCTGTATCTGATTTGGTGCTTGCACAGACAACTCCTGTAAAGAGGTGATCTGTCTTCACCATTCAAGTGGTTGATGTAAATCATGTTATATAAGATCAGCTGATTATTTCATCATTTGAGGCAGAGGTGATTTGAATATTCGCTTTCTAATATATAAAATTATTGTCATTTTCATGTAATGGCTACTTTTGGAGGTTATTATTAATGCGCACCTTAGGTTTTATTTTGTAAGTTGAAGGTTTTCTTTTTGGAGTTTATAAATCCGGAATGAATTTTGCTGTAGGGAAACAAATTTCTGTTTTTGGTTAAATCAGTTGCTTATTACTCATTATACTATATGAGTGTTAGAGAAGTAGTGATGTTACAAAATTACGCACAAAAATTTTTTAATACATACATTTGGCTATTATTTAAACCTAATTATGAATTAGGTCAATATATTTTAAAGTAGTTCATTTTTTTGAAAATAATTATGTAATAGGTATTTTTTTATTGTTGTTTTTTCTTTTTTTGAATTTGTTTACAATTATTTTTAATTGAATCACAAATTTCATAAGTGGAAACAAATTTTTAACGTAGTATAATTTAACAAATTTCAAAGACTACTACACTATAATTTAACCAATTTCGAAAACCACTTAATAATTTTTACTGTAAAATAAAATAAGGTCATTTTGGTATATTTATACTGCGTATGGCGGCGGCCAGAGGCAAGCTCAACTTGGAATCAAACTGCTCGAACCCTAACCAAACTGTCGGGAGGTGCCGATTCACGGTTCAATAGTAATTGAGTCGAAACTGGTCATGAACCAGTTCAACCAAAGCATAAAAACTATCATTCAACCTTTTTTTAAATAATTGTTGAAACTGGCCATAAACATCTCCTTCGAACTGTTTAAGCACAAACAGGTTCACGATCCAATCAAACCGCTCGAAACTGACGGACATGGCCCAGCCCGGCCTATGGCATGTCAGCTTCAGGGGTGCAAAAGTCAGTCATTTTTCCTCAACTGATTGTGGACTTAATGGTCACGATGGAGCCTACCAAACCAGGGTTTCAACGGTTTGTGATTAGTGTGTGAGAATATCATGTGAGAGACCCATTACCACGTGAGCAATGTCGAGACATGAATCGCCGTACATCTGTCTCCACTTTCCAGATCTTGACCCTTAAATAAGTTCTTTGTTTGCGCCCTCCTCACTCTCAAGTTTTGATCCGATAAAGTATTTTTTTGAAAACCATATATTATTTTATTTACGGCCCACATAAAAATATTCGTTAAATAATTATTTTTTTATTAATCATCGTTCTCTATCATGGCAGAATAATATCATGGTATCGTTAGTCAAGATTTCATAGCAAATGTAATATCTTCTCATTAAATATTACTCAAAGTATGAGTGAATAAGTGAAAGTGAGAATAAATTATACATGATTTTTATAATTAATTAGACCCACTAGCATTTAAATATATACATGTAGTATTTTCCAATCCTGTTTGTTGCAAAGACCTAAATGACCCTCTCAAATTCATGGCAAAAATCAAACTAAATTAAGATACATCCAATCCGAGTCACGACTCATGAGGGGTAAATTGAAAAAGCAAATTTTTCTTAAAAATAAAAAATCAATAATTAAACATAGCCATATCTACTAAATTATTAACGTTAGATCTTGTCTTAATAATGGTATCCCTACCCCACAAACCATCCATGGATCTTGTTCCAAAGAATAAAAAAAGAAAAAAAAAAATTGAAAATGTCACGACTCACGATCCAAATAGCAATTTATGTGGTGCGCAATGCACCTGAAGCGCACTTTAGGCACCCCACCCTAATCATTCACCAAGTCCCCATCTCAAGATTAACCAAACATAGGAATATCCTTTCCTTCCATCATAAAACATTATAATTAAACAAATATATAGTACTAGATGAATAAGCAGAGGGGATTGGATTGAGATCAATTTCATTACCAATTACTTAAAGTAAAACACTAAAAAAAATTCTTCCCATAATTTAAAGGTCACATTTTGTGAGCTACTACAAACTAAAGGGAAGAAATTTTCCAGGAAAATTAGAAAAATAAAATAAAAACATCAAGTTAGAAAGAAAGAAAGAAAAGAAGGAAAAAAGATTACACTCCCTACTCATTAGATTTGAAAGTTTCTACCACTTGTTCTGGTTGGCCGGCGACATAGTCCAAGAGGCCTTCACCAGCTTTTTCACCGGACGATTCATGTTCCGGTAAAGAAGTCTTGCCGAAGAAAACCACCGCAACCAGAAACAGAGCTGTTGATAGAAACAGAGGCCAAAAGTAGGCTACGATTGTAACAAAACTAGGTGCTAAGTAGACTAAAGATGTAATTATCAGACTGGTTGTTAGAGTAAAGATTATATGAAATTTGTACTTCATTAGCTTTTCTGAGATCTCCATTTTGCCGGTGGCGGCGGCGGCGGCGGTTTTGGTGGTGGAGGAAAGAAAAAGTTTGAGAGAGAGAGATAGTGGAGATGCAGAATATATCTTTCTGAGCAGAGATTCTCTTAAGTCCGGTGGGAAGTGTTTTATTGGGGTTTAGGGAACTATAAATTTTGCATTTGGTTTTAGTAATTTTACTGGAGTCTATTATTATGTGTGTCGTTTTCTTTATGAATTATGAAGTTGATTTCCTAAATTGCCATTTATTGATTTTGAGTGCAATTTTCCATTACATCCCTATAGTTTACAAAGTTTTTTAGTTCACCCCTGTATTTTTTTAAAGAGACTTCTTTATTTTTAAATTTTGGTCCTGTGAAAATTACTATATAGTCATTTCATGTTCCAATTTCCACAATAGAGAGTTGAGGGTTAAGTAAGCATGTCAGATTTGATGCAGTACATCTACATTGGAGACTTCGATTTATACACGTTTCGCTAGTTGGCGTCACTATGGAATTTGATCGATAAAGCATGTATATACAAATGCAATTAAAATTCGTTATGAGTTATTATTATAACGATTTGTCTGATTGATCGTTGACCAGTTAAATTCTTTTTGTTCTAATTATTATAATTGAAACGTTATAATGGATAACCACGTGTAGAGATACTTTCGCTCATTCTTTCCGAAATTAACCTCCACGTATTTATTTTGGACATTAATCGAATAACATGGAAAAAGAAATACTCAAATATTAGAAAAAAAATTTATAAATTTTTGGAATATTTTTCTTTTCCTTATTTTCCATCATTGTGAAATAGTGAATTCAATGAATGAGACCGAATCATATAGATTCATTATAAAAATGATTCACCATATAAATAACTACGATAGAGATGAAATTTGTATCGAATCGTAAAATTCTAACAACTATGCATATAAAATTTTTGTTGCATTATGGATAACACATTATCATTATTACAAGAAAAAGTGATTGAAATATGAAGTTTAGGTTGTTGGTGTAACATCTAATTTGGGTACGATAAATTAGAGTCATAAAGAGGAAATTTGTGAAGAATGAATGGTATATTTATGAGGGTGAATGGAGTCCTTGGCGGCATGTCATAATCATGAAACAACAATTAGGTACATACATCACATATCTACTTCTCTTTTGGTTACTTAAGAAATGGTATATAAATATATAAAAACAAAAAATACATGTAACTATAGTAGTAAATTGTTAGCCTACATTTATTGTTTGATTAATTTAAGGTTCCATCTTTACCATTAGGAAGGAAGGAGGGTGTTTTGGGGAAGAAAATTCAATTTTAGTGCATCCTTTCTCCAGTACTCGTAAAAATGTCGGTTATTTGAAAAATGTCGAGTAGAAACAAACAATAATTTTGTAAGGTTGTGGGGAAGATAAGATCCAATGTGGGATACAGTAAACCCAAGTTGTTTCAGATTAAAATAATTCAATTTCAAATTGCAGTCTTTCTTAAATCCAAACCTTATTCCTGCTATTTAATGGGTTAGTCCAAATACGCTTTAAAATTTTGTTCGTTCAAGCTATTTCTTATGGAAAACTTATTGGCCACTGTTAAATTACTGTTAAATACGTGATGTGGGTTGAGAGTAAATTAAAAAAAAAAAACTTAATCATACTATTTTAAAAAAAATAAAAATAAAAACTCTCAGCGTACAACGTGATTTACCCTGCAAGGAATCTTATTCAAATATTATTAATTGACTGCTAATTATTTTAATATTCAAATGTCATTGTTTTAAAAAAAATTGTTGTTAGGCCAAAATTGGAATTATGTAATGTACACGTGACTTGGATTTATGGAATTTATTTATATATTTGATTTTTTTTTAGGCTGAATATCGTGACTCTTTCCATTTTGAAGACTTCATGAATTCTATTAACTTTCATTTTTATGACAAGAAGTTTGTGCTAACACATAACCCCCTCAAAGAAGTTAATCTTATTTGCCTTAGATGTATTAACAGATGAGCCCCTCCTAACCTTAGATTCACCCTTCAAACCCTAACCCATCAAAACCAGCTCCATTAAACAAACCTCCACCTTCTACCTATCAATGCCACAATCTTTATTCAACCTATACATAATACATCTCCAAACTAAACACAAACACTAAACTAGAAACTCTCCGAACCACCTTTGACCGTGATGGTATCCCATCCAAATAACTCTCTAGTTCTAGTTTGCATGCCTTCGTCAGATTCAAATCGATTGAAGAGGCTCACTCTGCAATAAGAAGATGCAATGGTTGTATTGTTAATGGACGCTCCATTAATGTTTCCCTTACTAAAAGCAACAAACCACCAACCCTTCTCATCCCTCATTTTGTACCTATGAAAAGGAAACAACCAGTATACAAACAACCAAACCCAACAATCATTCACCCTAAAAAAACCCTAATCAGAACATTCAAAGATGTTGTTTGTCTTACATCTCTTCTTGAAATCATCTCCATCAATTAGAAATCTCTTATAAAAAGAAAAAAGTAAAGATTTAACAACTCCTCTAAAAAAGAACACTATTAAAAACAGAAAATAAACTTGAGATGTATCAAAAAAATGATAGATTTAGAATCTGTAAAAATAGTCCAATCGTTAGAGAAAATAGAAAGAGATAAGAACGAAAAACTAATTAAGAGGCATGCATGCATTGTCTTCATACTCTTATCAGCTATCACTAAATCAAAATTAAACGTAGTATGTTAATTTATATAACTTAAATTAAAAATCAAATAATTTTAATGAATTTGGAAGGTTGAATTGTACACAAGACAATTTTCAGAAACATTTTATTATTGCTTAGATTTGAATTTGTTTACGAGTGGTGTGCATGTGTTACTCGACATGGACAACTACAGCAAACCCTTTTATTCCTATTTTTCTTGTAACTTAGTCAAGAAAAGAATATTAAACATTTGTACCATGAATCTGTTTATGAAAAATGAAACCTTCGTACAACCAAGTACTTATAATAATAATCAGTCATTTTATAATTCATAAAATTTACTGCTATCCACTCACCCACATCAACTATTTCTAAATAAAATTCATTTGCAAATGAATTTATTATGTTTAAAATACCTACTTTGATAAACATATTCAAATTTTTTTCTTTCAAATATGAAAAAATAATTCATAATTGAATTTCACATAGATTTGTTGTCGTAACCATAGAATACAGAATATACAATCAATGGATTCTTTTTTAAAAAAATAAATAAATTAATAACAAAATAAGATTGAGTAACGAGAATTCTACCTTTGCTTATTTAAAAAATATTTTTAAGTGTCCAGATCAAACATTCAACTTTTTTAATGGGTAAGAATACAAAACCACTCGCAATAATACTTATTGGATAAATATATTTTTTTTCCAATAAATATAAATAAGTTAATCAAAATGTAACTTATTGGTATTTTTTATTTAATGCATACAAAAGAGCTGTCCATTTTGTGTAACTCACAATATTATTATGTCTGTTTACATTAAAAAAAACTTAATGAATGATTAGTTTTTAATATTATCAATTAAGTCTTTTAAAAAATTTTTTAGTAAATTATTTTCAATATAAATTATCAAAATTAATTGAATTAAATAAATAATATATATGAATGAGTGGAGAACATTGATGTTGCTTAAACAATCCTATTAATTATATTTTTAAAAATAAAATTGTCTTCGTATAGTTATTTATAATTTATTAATTTAATTTAAAAATTATATTCTAATAAAAGATATTTTTAATGATTAATCAAATTATATTTTAATAAAAAATAATATGTAATATTTCATAATTAATTAATTGAGTTTAAAAGATATTATAATAAGAAATATTGTGTAAGTTTTAGTAGTTAATTAAATTCAAATGATATTTTAATAAAAATTTTATTTAATTATTAATTAATTAATTCAAATTATATTCTAACAAAGCATCTTATTTTAATGATAAATATACAAATTAATTATTTTGAAATATTTGGTAATATTTCACTATATTTTTATTCCATCAAATTATTTAGTTATATAAAATTAATTAATTTTTAAAGCTTTTATTTTTTATCTTTCAATAATAATTAATTTTGTATATAATCAAATAAAATTTGTAAAACTTTAAAATTATTATAAAATTAAATAACGAATTTGCCATGACTAATCTAAAGTTTTGGGTAATCCAAACAACAAGAATGCCAAAGTACTTATACCAAGATGCTCACATTTTCTTTCCCTTTATATAACTCTGCTCGTTCGTGAAATAAATTTGCGTATAGACACACTTCTCTTCTTGAATTTGTGCTTACCAAATACAGAATACATGGAATCTTCTTCACATTTCTCCATGAAAACTGTGATTCAAAAAGTTAAGGAAGATCCTTATTCCCTAATTCCTACTTCTGCTTATGACACTGCTTGGCTTGCCATGGTTCTTGACACTTGCGACTCATCGCATCCCATGTTCAACAATTGCTTGGATTGGATTCTCAAAAATCAGAATCAAGATGGGTCTTGGGGAGACTGCAATAGCCATGGCTTGCCTACTATTGAGACTCTAACTTCAACTATTGCATGCATCATTGCACTTAAAACTTGGAACCTTGACCAAACTATGGTCGATAAAGGTAAATTCAATAAAATAAAAAAAGATTTGTTCATCTATAGATTTTTGTCAAGAGCTTAAGATGTTCAATTCCTTTTTATTTAACCATATGGTTTCCGAACAATACATAACGCTACTGACTAATTTGAATTCGAACTTAGGTTAAAACAGCTCTCATTTATCGAATTTTAATACAGTTGCATTGTTAAGACTCAAATTCGAAACTTTTGATTAAACTAGAAGTTAAAAGATGTTAAATTGTTTGATATGATATATTAACTTAATTATTTGTGAATGTTATTATAGGAATGGCGTTTATTGAGTCAAATGCAGAGAAGTTCATAAGAGAAGGAGACATATATGAAACTTGTCCACGTTGGTTCGCCATCATTTTTCATGCAATGCTTAATGGTCTTAACATTATATTTCCCGACATGCTAAAAGGGGCAGTCATGGACATTTTCTACAGAAGAGAAGAAATTCTTCAAAGGTATTCTTTTTAAATAATTTCTTGGTTGAATAATAGCTTCTTAAAGAAAGATTAATTTCTATTTAATATAATTGTTTTTTACTAATGTAATAAACAGGGAAAAGCTTGTGGACAAATACCATTTTCCTCCATTATTAGCTTATCTCGAAGCATTACCTTTCTACAACATTGATCAAAAAATGGTGGTTAAGCATTTGGACAATAATGGTTCACTTTTCAATTCCCCTTCTGCTACTGCACGTGCTTTCATGGCTACTGGAAATACGAACTGTTGAATTATTTGTGTTCTCTTGTCCGAAAATTTCCTAATGGAGGTTAATTAATTTTTTTTTCTTATATTAATTAATAATAAATCTTTTTATATAACTATAAAATAATAATTAATCAATTAATTTTCTGATTTGACAGTTCCATCAACATATCCTATGGATGAAGACCTCATGAAACTTTGCATGAGTAACCAATTACAGAGACTGGGTTTGGCTGAGCATTTTAATCAAGAGATTAAACAAATACTGGGACATTTTTATAGGTAAAATAATATTAACTAACTCTTTCGTCTTATGTTATTTATTATTAATTACTGAAATTGATTTTTTTTATTGGTTTAATTGTTACAGGAATTACATGAATCAAGAATCTTATGCAAAGTCAATAAATTTCATTGCACCAAGTTTATATAAAGACTTTTAGCATTTTGGTTCCTGCGGATGTATGGATATAAAGTATCACCACGTATGAATTTTGCACCATTAGTTATAATTTTATTATCATCATCTGGTACTAATTATAATTACATAAATTTAATTAAAATGGTTGATTTGTTTTAATGAATATTTTTCAGAGATGTTCTGTTGGTTTTTACATGATGAAGAAATCAAAAATCAAATCCAAAACAACCACGAATTGTTCTCTACAGTAATGCTTAATGTTCAAGAAGCAATAGAAATTACTCCACAGAACCATACCTATGGAAACAAATCAACATAAAAAAGTTAACCCTTTTCCAAATTTTCACGATGTGGTAATTAATTTCACAAATCAAAACCCATTTCAGAAAGGATCTAAAAACAAAAATTTGATAATTCGTGTATCTTATTTGTGTTACAATAGATCAAGAATGAGTTGAAACTTCCATGGCTAGCCCGACTAGATCATCTTGATAACAGAATGAGGATTGAAGAGAAGAAGTTACTGCTTTATGGATGGGGAAAAATTCCTTCATTAGGTAAATTTATAAAATTTAATAATTTCTCGTTATAAGAAAAAAGAAAAAGACTGAAGAAGAAGTTGTTTTCCATGCATCAGAGTATCAAGCCTTTACAATGACAAGCTAATGCGAGTTGCAACCCAGAACTTCGAGTTTCGCCAGTCTATTTACGCCCAAGAATTAGAGGAACTGAAAAGGTATATAATATAAATGATTAGTAGTCTATATCAATTAGCTTAATCGCGAATAATTATGGTTAATTAATTGGAAACAGATGGTCAAAGAAATGGGGCCTTGCTGATATGGGATTTGGCCGAGAGAAAACTACATATAGTTATTTTGCAGTGGCTGCTAGTACTTCGCCAAAAGATTAATTAATATCTGATTACATTATCCTCTAGTTACTAATTTGTTTTCAATGATTTTGACAGATGGGATGGTACAGGCCTACATGGCACTAGTCGAATTATATTTAATGTTCTCGATGATCTTGTAAGAGAAATGGCAGCCACATACTTTCAACCAGAAGGAATTGATATAACAGACAGTCTACGAAAAATTGTGAGGACATTTTAATTGTTACATTGCTGATTTTAGTTTTACAAGCTGTGACTATACAAAATCCACGTATTTCAGCCGATGGATTGTGTTTTTTATGAGATATGTACAGTATATCATCATTACTGGGTAAAATTGTTTTGTGTTTAGTGGCAAGAAACATTTAATGCTTGGTTTAAGGAAGCTAAGTGGAGCAGAAGTGGATACAGACCAACAAAAGAGGAGTATCTTAAAACTGGCATGACATCTATTGCAACACATACTTAAGTTCTTCCAGCTTCATGTTTTTTGAACCCAAAGCCTGAAAAATTCGACCCAGATCACCATCAAACATTACTAAACTTCTAATGATCATTACCCGTTTGTTGAATGATTTGCAAACTTATAAGGTAAATTTATAATAATTTCTTCTGAGTTCGATTTTTATTTTATTTTATTGTCTTGTTTTAATGTAACCTTTTTAAACTCAATATGCAGAAGGAGCAGAACTCTGTGCTGCTACACATGGAAAAGATTAAGGAAGCAGAAATTGAGGATGCAAGAGATTATGTTACAAAAATGGTGGATGAAAAGAAAAGAGAGTTCATTGAGAATGTATTAATGGATGGATTCAATGATTTATCAAAAGAAACAAGGGATTTTCATTTATCATGTGTAAGAGCATTTCAAATGTTGTATGATTCAAAAAACCGTTATGACAGTTACACAGACTTGCTTCAAGATATTCAAAAGGCAATATATCTCCCAGTGGAAGTTGGTGCATCGAATTTAAAACCCTTAAAGCTTCCTCTATCTTCTGCTCAATCTGGGAAGAGGCATCGTCAAACTGTCCTCAACTCTCACTTTGATCATTGCTTCAAGAATTGCAGAACTTAATGTCTTGCTAAACCTATAATTCTTAAGCCTGCTTCAAGAAATCAAGTCATTAAGCCCGAGATATTAAACAAAATTTCTTTTCATGCAACAAATTTCACAAGTCATTGCAGAATTTAAATAGATGAATGGAACTATCCTGAAAGCAATGACAGAGCCATTTGAGGCATCAATGGTGCTCAGAGATTAATAAAGTTCATTCGTGAATATTTAAAATTTAAATCCTCTCTTGAGTTTATTTTCACATTTGTCATTTTAATCATCACTTATGTTTTTTTAAGCATCAAATTATGTTTGTTGGGTTTTTATAAGCATCAAATAAATGAAGTTCAATGGTGGATTCTCCCCTATTAAGTTTATTATTATTGTTGCATGATGTATGTGGGATTTTACAAATAAGAATAACCTCAATTTAATCCCATTTGGTATTACTATCTTCTTTTATTTCATATTAAGCCTTACTTTGAAACAAGTTGACATTATAAATTATACAAAATTTTAGAATGGCAACCGCTCCCATTTATCCTGTGCAGTGAGAATAGGTTTAAAAGGCTTTGCTACATTGATTTTCATTTTTGAAATCTTTTTAAGTCCTCGGAATTGTTTGCCCCATGTCTTGCAAATTTAATATACAGATATTAATTTGTTTCTAATTTATAATTTCAAATTTTTGTCTAATTTATAATAAAAGAGTTAAATTTTACAAACTATTACAAAATTACTTTTAATCTCCGAACTTAGCCACGCACTTTCAATTTTTTATTTTGTGTACACAGATGCTCAAATTTCCCATACTTTAAGTAATTAACGAATTTTCGGGGGTGGGGGGAGGGACGATCCACAATGGCGCCTGTGAAAAACACAGGGGCCGTTGTTGCTGCGATCTCTGTATCCGTGGCGGTTCTATCTTATATGCTATACAAATACACATCAAGTAGAAAGACCCATTTGCCCCACTTGGCGAAGAAGAAGCAGCAGCTGACGAGAAGAGGACTTGTCAATGCTATCGGTAACACTCCCTTGATTAGAATCAATAGCCTCTCCGAAGCAACGGGTAGTGAAGTAAGTATTCCTTCTAGTTTTTTGGGATATGGGTATTTCATAATTTTCTTCCCTACTATGTAAAGTCTGAAATTTTGTGGCAAATGAAAGTTTGAACTTGTATACTTGGTGTATGATGAATCATGCTTTTGATCCAGTTATGGTCTTTATTTGATTTTGATGCCCTTATCTTCTCTATAATCTATGATTATTGAACTTGAGTTTGATTTTTCATTATTTGTGTTAGTAACTGATTATTTATCATTTTCTTTGTTCTTTGATTAGATTCTGGGGAAGTGTGAGTTTCTTAACCCAGGAGGCAGTGTGAAAGATAGGGTTGCTGTGAAAATAATTGAAGAGGTAATTTTTTAGCCACTAACGATGCAATTTATTGATGGAGATTTCAGTTCTGCAGTATTGGCATGTAGATTAGGCAGCAGCAGTGGCTATGGTAGTATCTTTGATTTTTGAATAATAGGATGGACCCCAAGCTGTTGGCATTTTACAATATACTGTTGCAAAAACAATATTTTCTGATTAGATGAGCAGGTTGAATAGCTGTGATATGTGCAGATAAATTTGCCTCTCACATTTTATTTTGTATAGAGATTAGGCCCACTTTCATCTCGAAATATGGATGGTAGCTTAAGCTTAAAATCCATTTTGGATTTGACGAATGTGATAATCTTTACTCTTCAGTTCCATATCCTGAATGTTGAATATGCAATTGCAGCAAAATAATTTCTGTGTGAGTGAAACACCTTTTTTCTCGTTCTTAATGAAATGTCATTTCAGTTTAGGTGGTATTATGAACAGAAACATTGGGAAATCCCTTTGCCTAATTGCATGTACGTACTTCTTCAGTCATGAAAATCTATCTCATTATGTTAGTTCTTTCTGAAGGAGCTGTAACAAGTTCAATATATACATTTAATTGACAAAGTACCTAAAAATTCTGCAACCTCCTCCTCCTTTCTCTTTTCCAAAGGCACTGGAATCTGGTCAGCTAGTTGAGGGTGGAGTTGTTACAGAAGGCAGTGCAGGAAGCACAGCTATAAGTCTTGCTACAGTGGCTCCTGCTTATGGATGCAGATGCCATGTGGTTATCCCAGATGATGCCGCTATTGAGAAGGTATGAATACAGTTTTTTGCATAAATATACTATTTTTTTTTTTTTTTGTGTCATCCTAGGACACAACCTTGAAGTTTTTATTCATTTTTTCTATTGTCACGGTGCTATATGTGCTTCTAGTCCCTGTAATGATTACTGGTTGGAGAATGGATGGAGTATAGCACAAACTAGTCCTAGACCAAACTTCTTGCTTTTGTTTTGTTGCTTTTATGCAAGGCCAGCATGTACTCACCGTTCCAGTGACTTTCAAAGGAAAGGCACAATGTTATATAGAGTTTCCTCACTAATCTGTTTTTGAAATTTATGAAAAGTCAGTGTATATGCATTGTGTGCATATGCGCATGCATGTGAGAGAGAGAGAGAGAGAGGGAGGGAGGTTGCAAGCGAGCTTCCTTCTTCTGAACACTTAATGCACCTGAATCCATTATATTTGATACTTGATACCCCTTATCTGTTCCATAATCTCTAAATTTTTTTTGTCACTAACATAAATTTGTCTTTTTTTGAAACTTCTTGTAGTCCCAAATTCTTGAAGCTTTGGGAGCTACAGTTGAGAGGGTAAGACCAGTTTCAATCACTCATAAAGACCACTTTGTCAATATTGCTAGGCGACGGGCAATTGAAGCAAATAAATTAGCGTCAAAACTTAAAAAAGATTCCCAAATTGACAAGGAAGGCCCTGACCAAGTTAATGGGCACATATCTGACAGAGAAGAGCATATGGTTTCCTCAAGATATGGCAATGGTGGTTACTTTGCTGATCAGTTTGAAAATTTGGCAAATTTTCGGGCCCACTATGAGGGTACTGGGCCTGAAATTTGGGAACAGACCAATGGCAGTGTGGATGCGTTTGTTGCAGCAGCAGGCACAGGTGGGACTGTGGCTGGTGTTTCTAGATTCTTGCAGGTGAAATTGCTGTCCCTCGTTCAAATTTGTGCTTTATGCATGCTAGGATTGTCTCACAAATCCTTGTGTTCATTTTTATTTTGTACAGGAAAAGAATACAAACATTAAGTGCTTTCTCATAGATCCTCCTGGTTCTGGTTTGTTCAATAAGGTAACAAGAGGAGTAATGTACACTAAAGAGGAGGCAGAAGGGAAAAGATTGAAGAATCCATTTGACACAATAACTGAAGGAATTGGAATTAACAGAATAACGCAGAATTTTATGAAGGCAAAACTTGATGGTGCTTTTAGAGGTACAGATAAGGAGGCTGTTGAGATGTCAAGGTTTGTTCTTACTCCGCTCTTCATACCTGTGGCAATGTGTATGTATATGTGTGTTTCCTATTACCCTTAGAAATATAATCTCCGGAAAAGAAGTGCCAGCTTCTGTTTTGCTAACCGTTTGCCCAAGTGGAAAACATCTCATGCTATCATTTTGCCAATTGTCATTGGTTTTAACTAATTTGCTTATTTATGAGAATATTGTGAACTACTTATTTTGCTTGAAACAACTCTTCTTCATACTCAATTGTTTCCATCCAGTTTTATGCCCCACTTTGCTGTTCTAGAATTCGTCATGCCAGCACCTGAAGAATGATTACAACCCCCATGTCCAAGAATTTTATATTTTTCATCTGAGTTGTTGGATATCTAACCTCAACTATCCTCAGGTACCTTTTGAAGAATGACGGCCTATTTCTGGGGAGTTCTTCTGCCATGAATTGTGTTGGGGCTGTTAGAGTTGCGCAGTTGATTGGCCCTGGGCACACAATTGTTACAATTCTGTGTGACAATGGGATGAGGCATCTGAGCAAGTTTTACAATGCTGAGTACCTATCAAAGCTTGGTTTAACACCCACAGCAACTGGATTAGAGTTTCTTGGCATCAAATAAATGTTGGGCTGATCAGTTTTCTCGGAATGTAATGCAGCCATGCTATTATTGGAAGTTCTTAAGGCTGCCAGCCTCTAATGGCTTGATCTCAAAATTTTGCGATAAAATACAGAAAATAGTGATATTAGGTAGGTTAATCTCCCATTTATTTACGAGAATTAGGACTTGCTACAGACAGTTGTGCAGGTTGATACTGATTATTTTATATTGAGATATAGAATTCTTTACTCGTTCAAATTGTAAAGACAGTAGAATCACTGATCATCTACATCTCAATCTTAAGGTCTTGTACTTATTTTTAGTTGGATGAGATCAAAAGAAAGCTCCAGAGCACGTTAACCTAATGCTTTTTAAGGTTGATGTCTAAATTATTTTACTTCCACCAACTTTCTGAGCTTCATTAGTTTCATTTACTTTCAGGACAAAATGAAAATGGTAATTACTCATAAACTGGACAAGACTATTTTGTATGCATACATGGTGGCAATTAAATAATTAGTATGGTTGATGTGCTTCTGATCCTTGATGAAGTTAAAAGAATATAAAAAATTGATAATGCATTCTTCAAAATTATCAAAATTTAATACTGCAGAAGCTGCATAGAAAAACAAGCATCACAGAAACATAAAATAACTTGTCAAACTATTCCTAAACCCTAAGATCAACCTCAGTTACAGTAGATGATATTTTTAGCATGCTTCATGCTTCAATATCTAAGTTGAACCCTTTATGGAGCCCATGGAAAGGTCAATCTCTATCAAGTTCTCTTCCTCAGTAGCCTCATTGATATCTGCTAACAGCTCCAGAAAACCTTCTTGCCTGAAAACAGTGTCAGGCAAATCTGTCAGCAATTTTTCATCTATCTCTTCATCCAACTCAACAGAATTACTATCTGGAAAACTGATTTCAATGAGATTATCATCTTCATCTTCCTCATCTTGAGAAGAAGAAGAATCTAAAATTTCAGAAATTGCAACATTTTTACTTGCATTACAGAAAGACATCCAATTGAGCTCAAAATTTTCACTGTCTGACAAATCATCGCCACTTTCACTAGCTGAAGGAAAATCTGTTGATTCAACTTGATAGTCATGTATATCACTAACTTCACTTTCTTGAGCAGAACTACACAAAGTAGCTGCTTCTAATTCTGGATTTAGCTTCTGTTCAACTTCTTTTACAGGTATGCTCTTTGGGCTACACATGAAACCCTCATCTTTCTCCAGATTTTCAATACTGATCACCTTCTTCTTGGAGAACGTGACAATGAAAATAGTTGATACTAACAAAATAGAGATTGTTACCAAAAATGGAGAAAACCCAAAACTCTTGAAACCAATAAAGAGTAGAAAAGGAACAAACACTCCAAGAGAGAGTAATGAGAGTTTGAAGATGGAGTGTAAAGGTGAAGACTTTTGACCCTCAGCTGTTTTTTCCATTTTTTTTCCCCTTTATGAAATGGGCTAAAGAAGTAGCAGCAGATCTATCTATGTTTAAGACTTCAAGAACTTGATTGTTTGGGTGTAAGTTACATAAAAGAAAGGCTGTAATTACTTTAAGAAGAGATTGGAAGTGAAACAGAAAGTAGAAAAAGCTAGTATACTATGGCATACCTAGATAGAATCTGTCAAGATTCAAGGCAGAACCCAATAATCTGGTTGGTTGAAGAAACTGAAGAAAATAGAGAAAGGTAGCTCTTTTTACAACCCCTTGCATTGAAAATAGGGTGTTTGTTGCTTCTTGCTTATTCAAGAGCTTTTACTTGAAAATACAAAATCAAGTTTTCTGTTTTCTCTTGGAACCAGACTGTTTGTTCTTATCTGCAACTGTTTCTCTCTTGGAAGGAACAAACTACTATCTATTGTAAATCTCAAAGCTATGGAATTGGGGAATCCATGTGCAAGTGTTAAGTGCAACACATATTTGCTCTCCACATGCCTACATCAAACCTCTCAAAACTTACCTCAACCACCATATTACTTTAACTTAACAGTGTTCTTTTACTTTGTCACTCACTCTTCTTGGTTTTACCCCCACAGCCAAACAAAGCATATTCTTCAAAAAAAAAAAAAAGAAAGAAAGAAAAGTTTTAACCTTTGAAAAGGGTTTCTCCTAGAAATTCAAATTGATGAATTAAAACAAAATAAAAACTCTAGATGCGTTTAAAGTAAAAGTGAAGTGTGCAATTTTTGTGACCAAAAAGAGAATAGTAATAAGTAATGATGACCCATTTTGTGTTGTCTGCAAACAGAGCATCAAAGTGAAATGATATGTTTGTATTTGAGGTGTTTTAATGGAGTCCCATTTCTTTGAAGATATACATTACTCTTTTGTTTCACACAGCCAAAACATGGCTGCTGCTGCTGCTGCTGCCTAATAAACTAAAGTGGTCAGATTCATAGTATGCCACTCACCACTGTATTCTGTATGGGGACATCTAAATTATGTTTGGATTGATGGAAAATGTGAAACAAATGAAAATTGATAACAAAATGAAAATCATTTATTTCTCTACCAATGGGTTTGATTCAAATGTTAACGGCTTTGACATCTCCTCTCCTATAAGAGTCGCTCATCATTATTGGTGTATAATCGGGTTTGGATCCGAATGATCTCCATAAAACAGTGGCTTCCAAAAAAAAAATCATTTTATTTTTCTAATTTTCCTTACACACATCCAAAAGAAAAAATAAAATTATTGTTTGCAATTTCTGTAATATTAATAGTAATAGTAACAGTAATAATAATAATAGAATAAGGCATGATCTAAGAATGGGTGGCTTGCAATTTAAGCGATGAAATCATGAAACGCAAATTACGTACTCTACTTTATGGCATGGGATTAATTGGAGGCTCCAAAAAAGGGTTGAAAGAAAAACAAAAGTAGAAATAATAATTTAAGGCTCTTCTTTTGATTTTTACAAACTCCATTTCTTGTAATAATGTTTAATATACAACATTTCCAATATTAATTAACCTACAATTTTGATTTATAGTTAATTATTTTTAATTAACCTAAAAAAATATACCTTCTCTTAATGACACTTTAATAAAACATGAAAATTAACCCTTTTTCCTGTTAGTTCATCCAATTAACTAGAACCGTTGATAAAACTGCATTGTCTCTGCTGACCGTAGATTAACCATACAAAAGCAAGCGGTGAACTCCGAAGTCAGATCCTTTTAAGCACTTGCAATGACAAAACTACCCTCAACTTCTTTTATCCCAAGTAAACTGATTATTACCAAAGTAAGTAAGGGCAATTCCGGTAATAAAAACCAAAACTAAGAATCACGGCCATTAACGCAGAGAGTTCTCTAGTTTCTACTTTTTTAGGGTTAGGGTTTTTAATGTTATTAATTTCTATTTCTTTGCAATAGAATCGATTCTTGGCATTTTTGCAGATTCTTAGCTTACAATATATGAGCTTCTTGCGTTTGATAACAAGCTGAAGAATCATTTTTTAATTTTTGCTCTATTGGGTTGCGAGCTGGTGAAACCATCGGATCTGATCTCTTCTGGGCTTTTGCGCCCTGTCGCCATTGAAATCGATGATCGTCAGCGCCCTATGGACCACTCTCAATCGTATAACACTCATCCAGTCAATAATGAAGAAGATGAATGGGGTATTTTCATCTCTTCTCTTCCTTTTATGGCCTCTTCTTTCTGTTTACTTAAAAAAAAAAAAAATACTGGTTTGCTAGGAAATTGGATTTTTTACTTTCATTGGATTCTGCTAAATTTTTGGCTTAATTTTTATAGTCTATGTTAAAATTATGACTACGGAGATTATAATGTAGTTGGCTAAAATTTTGCTTGTTCTGTTTTTCATATCAAAACTTCACCGCATCATGTTTATTGTTGTTTTCTTTTTTGATTGACAAACATAGTTAATTTTCCAGTTCTATTTATGAAGTTGATAAGCTTTTCCTGGGTTTGCTGATTTAATGCATTGGGATTGAATTTGAATTGGAACTTTAGTCAAGCAATATTTATGGTCCCTGATCCCACTAAGACCTTGTCCTTCTGCGTCAGTCAGTATGTTGTCTATGGAAACAGTAACAGAGCTTGTTAAAATGGCTTAACACATTTTCTACTTTCCTGACTAATTATTCTGTCTAGAATAAATAATTGAGAAAGGTAGAATTGGAAAGTTCTCAACTCTAATGTATTGACTTCTGAGTTCTGATGATGGACATGAATTGGAATGGACAAGAGAGGAAGTGGTTAGCTAATAAGTTGGGAAATTAAGACACTATGAAAGCTTATGGTAACTTGGAAGCTGTTTTCATGTGAAGAAAACAAGTGAAAACTTGAAACTACTATTTGAGAAGTCACTTTCAAACTGCTAACCCAACCACAATAATTGTTTATGCCATGTAAATGAATGACGAGAGTATGGCGTTCTGGTCAGTGTCTCTGTCTATGCAGTGAAGAATTTTATTTTCTTGCTTTGCAACACTATAAAGGATTTTGGCTTTATAATTATTTTAATACAAGTGGCTGAGCTTTGTACTTTATGTCAAAGAAGTTGCTTTATTCTAAGGTTTGACATGCACCGTTGCTTATTGTTCTTTCAACTGGGCTCACTAAGATGAATATGGTTTAATCATGTTGTCGATGAGTAATATCAGGTCATACTTGATATGTAAACATTCTGAACTCGTTCTTATTTGCATGGCTCAATCAAAGAAATGCTTGGACATTCTTATTAAAGTATGTTTAAGACCAAGTGAGGAATCTATATGGATACCATACTGTTGTTTTCATATCTAGACCAAGTGAGGAATCTATATGGATGCCATACTGTTGTTTTCATATCTTCCTTGTGTATGTTTTCTCATTTCTGTTAGTTTTTTTCATCTTTCTGAATTTAAACCCTTTTCCTAATTATACATTTTGTTTGTGGTTGGAATTCTATTCTATACTTAAATCATGCATCAATGTAGGGTTGCTGGATATGAAATATGAGTTTGCACTTAATTTTATATCCTAAAGAATTATTTAGATTTCTTATATGGATGCAGTTAATAGTTCTTTTGATAATAATGTCGTTGATGCCCTTTATTGTTGCTGGTATCTATTTTAGGTGGAATTTTTTGTTTCTTTTAACTATATGTTAACATTTTGTGCACTTTTTTTTTATGCTGTTGTATATGAAGATATCATAGTAGTAGAGATGTATGTGATAAAGAGAAATCCATTAGCAGCATATTTAACTGCATTTGGTATATCATTGTTTTGCCAGACACTGATGGATTTGTGATTCCAAGCTTGGGAATAGAGGATAGAGATTACAGTAGACCTGATGCTTCTTCTTCACTAGAACCATCGAAACCTCCTTCTCCAGAGGTAAGCTTCAGCAGCGTTATTTGTTGTTCAAGTCACTTTACTGATTTACATTTGTGCTCGGACATGAAGTAACTGCTGCAGTTATTTGTTTTGACTACCCTATTTAACAGGCAAAGAAAGAAGAGAACATTTACCTCGGACCTCACGGTGCTCCTCCTTCACA
Source organism: Croton setiger (assembly GCA_948099555.1). NCBI lineage: Eukaryota > Viridiplantae > Streptophyta > Magnoliopsida > Malpighiales > Euphorbiaceae > Croton > Croton setiger. The sequence continues at coordinate 55,749 of CANUEY010244001.1, forward strand.
AACGAAGCAGCAAGAACAGAATTATTCAGGACGTAAACAACGCTTTAAGCAGAAATTAAAGGAAGCGGATAGAAGAAATAGTGGAACAGGGAGGGAAAATAAGTTAGAGAATTTGCGAGAGCTAGTGGGCGGTGCAAAGGGAAGTACCAATATGTCAAAGGGTTCTCCGAGGGATTGGTTAGACCCACATTGCCATGAATCACAGTTTGAGAAGCGGTCCTCTCAGTGAGTGGAAGAGTTCAGTACTTATTTATCAACTCGTTTAACTTTTTGCAAAAATTTTACTTCTGAGTTTGAACATCTTTTTAAGAGTTACCATACTTATTTTAAGTTATGTATTATCATTATGAACCACATTTATCAAAGTTAATGGCTTATCAGTTCAACTGTTGGGTGTTGCTTCATGATAGTGTGTTTCGAGCTTTTAGATGCTATTAACAGCAGGTTATTTCCATCTGAGGTTTTACCTTCTGTGATGCTAATGAAAGTAAGAACATTACAAGAAGTATTTGTTACACTTCTCTTTCCTTTTTCCTAAAGTTGATGAGATGGGAATTATGGGATGGGATGGTTAGGTGAGCTTACAGTTTACACACAGAACCCTATTTTTGGTTTGGTAGGCTAAGCAATTCTTATGTAGAAAAATGCTCGAGAATCACAGTAGGAAAAAAATTTGATTTAGTCCTTGGTATTTCACAAAAGTAATGATTTAGTCCTTATATTAATATATTGTGGTAATTACTATTGGGTTCCTGAGGTTTGGTCTAATAGATTCGAAGGTTCCTCTATTTCTAAAATTGTATCAAATAGTCCCTAACTTTTTAAAATTATACTCTGAGGTCTTTCCGTCCACTTTGACCGTTAGTCAACGGCCAAAATCAACGTTTTTTTTTCAAAATGACAAATCTACCCTTTGGTTTATTTGAATCAAACCATGATTTATTTGAATCGAACCATTCTAATTATTAAATCAAACCTGTGGGATCCACTTACTAGAAATATGAAAAACAACAACACCAAGGCTTGAATAAGCAACCTTTTAAAAAAAAATATGCATGTTAACCAACTACAACAAACATTCTTATTGTATGAAATTGATGTGATAAGATTTTATTATGTAGAACACAATCATTCACCTTTTATAACTATAGCAATTATCTATTATTTCAATTAAGATTTTATTAAATAATTACATATTTATTTTTTTATCATCGTAGACAAGTCTGAAGGTTAGAAGAAAAAGTTTAACTTTTCTGGAAAATTTAAAAAGAGTTTACAGAAAATTGAGTGTTTATTTAGAGAAATTAACAAAAATTAGAAAACTTATATTTTTTATTTGCAGAAATTAATAAATATTAGAAAACTCATATTTCTAATTTAAGGAAATGAAATATTTATTGGAGAAAAAAATCGTTGATTTTTTTCGTTGATTAACGTCGTTTTTTGACGGAAAGACCTGAGAGTCTATTATTCCAAACGTTAGGGACCCGATGATACAATTTCCAAAAGTTAAACTTCTTCTTCTAACCTTCAGACTTGTTTAGGATGATAAAAAAATAAATATGTAATTATTTAATAAAATCTTAATTGAAAAAATAGATAATTGCTATAGTCATAAAAGGTGAATGGTTGTGTTTTACATAATAAAATCTTATCACATCAATTTAATGCAATAAAAGTGTTTGGTGCAGTTGGGTAACATGCATGCTTTTTTGTTAAAGGTTGCTGGTTGTTGTTTTTCATATTTATAGTAAGTGGGCTCTATAGGATTGATTTAATAATAAATCATGGTTCGATTCAAATAAAATAAAGGGTAGATTTGTCATTTTGAAAAAAAAAACGTAGACTTTTACCGTTGACTAACGGTCAAAGTGGACGAAAGGACCTCGGAGTATAATTTTAAAAAATTAGGGACTATTTGATACAATTTTAGAAATAGAGGGACCTTTGAGTCTATTAAACCAAATCTCAGGAACCCAATAGTAATTATCCCTAATATATTTTTAAAAATATCTCACCTTGTTTTTCCAGTCAAGTATAAAATAATATAAAAACTAGTCCTTGTGATTACTTTTTTATTTAAAAAACTGATAAAAATAAATAAATAAGCCTTAGCTTGTAAAGTAAAAAATAATGTTTTTATTTAAAATATTAATGATTATATATATATATATATATATATATATATAAACATAAGGTTATTCAATATAATAAGTAACAATTCAATTGAATTATAGTAATTCTATTTTATTAACTATAAAGACCAAATAATATAATTCTTTAGTGGTTATTTTAGTTTTTTAAAAGTGAAAATTTAAAATGATAAATTAAGAGTGTGTTCGGCAAAATTAGTTGTTAGTTGTTTATAGTAATTTTGTAGTTATTTAGTAAAAAAATTAAAAATTACAAAGATTAATTTTGATAAATGTTACTTAAATAATTAAAAAATTATTTAAAACTACTTTATCCAATGCTATATGAAATAAAATTTAGCATTTCGGTTAAAAACAGGGGTGCAATTAAGGCAATTTCCTAGTTTAAAAAATTATATATTAGAAATTTATGTAAATTTCATAAATGCTAATGTAGACCCAATTGTAGTTTTAAAAAGTTGTTAGTAGTATAATTGGTAATTTTCATAACTAGACTCAAAATATAACTTTAAAATTATTTATTAAAATATTTAGAATAATTAAAATATTATTTTTTATTGTTTAATTAATTTAAGTTTTTTTAAAAGGTTTATATTCAAATTTAGCTTTAGTTCATAAGAAGATTTGAGTCCTTCCTGAATAATTATAAATAAAAAATGTAATGGTAATTAATTTAAAACCTAAATGCGAATTGCTATTTGTAAAATCATGTTATAGCTATGGAAAGTAATTAGTTATCGTTAATTTTTAGATTCATTACAAATTTCTGAACTTATAAAAGTAAAGGTGTAATGTTAAAAAATTCTAACGTCTAAACAAACTGATTTTAGCTAAACACTAAACAGCATAGTTTTATGTTAAACATTTTCAATAATTTTATTAGTAATTCGGTAATCAATTTTACTGAATTATCAAAAACATTACTACTATCATTTCCCATTTCCGTTACTAAGAAATTACTATTGTCAAAAGTCAGTTACGGTCATTGTTTCAATTTGGTAAATTGATTCCCACGGAACTTTGGTCACCACCTACCAAACTTAACCAACAAATTAAACTGTCGGTATTATTTTTTTTTTTCAATTTCAAGTTAATAGGTAGGTGGTTTGAATTAGGGCTGTGCATGGTATCGACTTGAACCATACCAAAACCGAAAAGGAATCAATATTCTTGGAACTGTATCAGAACTGAAATCAATTTTTTTTATATCGGTTCTTTTGCTGGAATCATACTTAGAACCAATCCAAAATAATAAATTAAACCTGAAATTACATAATTTTGAACAATACCTAACTTAAAACACTTCCGAATAGACCTCTTATTCTCCATTTCTTTCTCTCATGCAAAACTTAAATTCTCTCCCACTGTTTTCATCTATCAATTTTGGTAAACTCTTAAAGTTGTGGTTACCACACTCATCACTCTTTTTAAGTTTTAATATTCATTTCAAAACTAATGAGCCTAAAGGCTAGTAGACATGTCATCTTATGAAATATTTGTCCAGGCCATGGTTTGAATGCAAATAACTTATAATTTAAGTGTGTTTCCATATTATTTCAAATTCAATCATACATATGGTTTTAAATATAAAATACATATAGTTTTAAATATAAAAGAAAAAACAAAGAGAGCATATAAAAGGTGATTATGCTTTTTGATTTTTTTTGTTAAAAAAAAAATCGTTATCGTTTAATTTTGATTTGAGCATTTGAAGTAATAATAATTTTTTGCGCCTATTAAAAAAAAATTTCCTATTATTTTGAAGGTTAAAGGTTTGATTGGATTCCTAATTCTTGATTCTAACAGTTTCAGTACTGGTTTCATAATTATGGGAAACCGGACACTCGTAGTATGAACCCAACTCCATTTTTGCACACCCCTGGTAGTTAAAGCAAGTAGACCTCCGTAATAAACTTCGGCTGTTTGAATTGGGTGCATACTACATTCTCCAGATCAGATAAAATCGGGTTATTATCGCGTCCCACCATGCAAAACCCAAAGATGCCACCTCAGTGGCGCGGGCGAATATTAAATTAGAGCCGTTGATTTTTTTATCAGATACTCTCAGCCGTTTAACAGCATCAACTTCAGCAATCTCGATCCTCTCTCGCCCACGTCTGACAGTTCATCCAACGTGGCAATTAACTGCATTTTAAATCCGGATTTCAAGTCCGTCTTATGAAAGTCTATCCCCACCAATAAAGACCCATTTTTTAATTTTTTCAATTCTCAGAGTAACGAGAAATCGAAGCTTCAGAAATAAGAGTGTTGGAGCTCCAAAGACTTGCCCTTTAAGCTCTCCAATCGACAGATTAGGGCTTGCAAATCTCTGTAAGTTCCGATTCCTCTTCTAATTATTACTTCCCTTTCTGCATCTTCTTTTGGGTTTCCGAAATGCACCTGTAATTTGTAATTATGGTACAGGATTGCTTGTTTGAAGGTTAGGGTTTTGAGCCATGTTGTTTTGGAGAAAAAATACTGATTTTCTTCCCTGTTTGTATTTGGTGCTCTATATGCGAAATTGAATTTAATGTTCTGTTTGTTCTTCTGAACATGGTTACCACGAAGAAATTTTTTAACTTTAAATGAAATAGGGGTATGAAACTTGCTATTTGTCCTGAATTGAGGTAAATTAAATTTTTTTTTTCTGAATTAGTTAAATTCAGCTTAGTTTTCACGCTTCCTCCGTTAGTATGCGAGAAATTGAACTTACAGATTCGTAATTTTGACTTTGAATGAGGGGAGTTTTTAAGGTGGTTAAATAATTAATTGTGTTTAATTGTTATTATCGTTTTTCTGTTCTGAATTAGCTTAATTTTCACATTTCGTTTCTGAGATTACAATACATTAAACCTAGAGATCCGAACTTTTCATGCCAATGTGTTTTTGTTGTGTGTCAGACTGCTTCGCATATGGCAGTAGGATGAAGCAGTTTCTGTTCATAATGCTAGTGTTATTCATTTCCACCGTTTCATGATCTGAGCTTCTCCTTTTTTTTTTTAAGGAATGCACATGCTAATTGTAAATGTTAGTGGTATGATCAAAGTATGTTTTACTTTCTATATGCCTTTTTATTTGTCTCTTTGCTTGATGCTTTTCTTTGGCCCATTGGTGCAACGAAAAAGAGGTTTACTATGCTTTTACAAACAAAGATATTACTAGTGAATATTGCTTGTGAATTTTAAATTTTTAAAGGCATTTTCTTAATTTTTAAAGGCGTTTGTGAATTGTCTTTTGACATACTGAGTTTTAAGGCAAAGGATTGTCTAGCAAAAATTTTTTTTAAGATATTTGGAAAAATATTCTTTTATCAAATATACATTGATGTCAGTGTTCCTGACATTTCCTATGTTTTCTTAAAATACAAATCTGTTTGTTTAGGTGATGAAGTGCACCTCTATTTTTAATCTATACTGATGGATTTAATATCAACTTTTTCTAAGTAACATCTTCATTTTTCTCACAAATACTGCATTCTACTATCAAATTAAACAGATTCTCAAGAGAGAAGGAAAAATTTAAGTATTCTGTAATTTACTATGGGCGAGGAAGAAGCAGCAACTGAAGCTCCCAATGTAGAACAAAATGGTAGTGCTCAAGCTATATCTGGTAAAATTGCGACAGAGGAAACAGAAGAGCAAAGCAAAAAAGTGAAAGAAATAGATGGTAGTAAAAAAGATAATGAGAATGTGAAGGAAATAGATGGTGATAAAAAGGATATTGAGAATATGAAAGAAATAGATGGTGATAAAAAGGGTGATGAGAATGTGAAAGAAATACATGGTGAGAAAAATGGTGATGAGAATGTGAAAGAAATAGATGGTGATAAAAAAGATAATGAGAATGTGAGAGAAATAAATGGTGATAAAAAAGATAATGAGAATGCTGTCACTGAGAAGATGGATGAAGACCCCAAGGTGAATGAGGGAAAAGAAAACCGAGATGAAAAAGAAAGGGGAGAGGTAGAAGAGAAGGTAAAGAAAGAAAATGATGAACAGAAAATTGAGGCTGTGGAAGAAGAAAATGCAGAACAAAAAGATGAAGCCACAGAAGAAGAGAAGGCAGAACAAAAAGACAAAACCATGGAAGTAGAAGAGGCAGAACAAAAATACGAAGCCATTGAAGAAGGAAAGGAAGAACAAAAAGACGAAGCCATGGAAGGAGAAAATGCAGGAGAAAAAGATGAAGCCATGGAAGGGGAAAAGGCAGGAGAAAATGATGAAGCCATGGAAGGAGAAAAGGCAGAAGAAAAAGATGAAGCGATGGAAGGAGAAAAGGCAGAAGAAAAAGATGAAGCCATGGAAGGAGAAAAGGCAGAACAAAAAGATGAAGCCATGGAAGGAGAAAAGGCAGAACAAAAAGATGAAGCCATGGAAGGAGAAAAGGCAGAAGAAAAAGATGAAGCCATGGAAGGAGACAAGGCAGAACAAAAAGATGAAGCCATGGAAGGAGAAAAGGCAGAACAAAAAGATGAAGCAATGGAAGAAAAACAGGAAGAACAAAAAGATGAAGCAATGGAAGAAAAACAGGAAGAACAAAAAGATGAGACCATGGAAGAAAAACAAGAAGAACAAAGAGATGAGGCCGTGGAAGGAAAAATGGAGCCAGAAGTAGATGTAGAGATTGAAGAAAAGGAGGAAACAAAAGAAGAGGTAGAAGCTAAGGTTAATGGTTCGAAGGATGAAAAGAAGATGGAAAAGAATGAGTTAAAGAAACGCACAAAAGGGAAGAATGCTGGGGAGAAAGGTGAAAAGAAGAACAAGGTAGCTGAAGTAAAGAAGCTGTCAGAGCCAAGGACTCCACTCACAGACAGGCCACAACGTGAGCGAAAATCTGTTGAAAGGTTGGTGGCATCTATAGAAAAGGAGGCTTCCAGAGAATTCCACATTGAAAAGGTTTATTTTAATTGTCATGTTTGAATTTGCATTTTCCAATTTTTTTTTTTTTTTTTTTTTTTTTTTTTTGTGGGGATTTAAATTTTTACATGATTTGCCTTGACAATACAGGGCCGTGGTACACCTCTGAAAGATATACCTAATGGTATGATTTCTCTCTTACATATTTAATTCATTCTTTATTGATGACTAGGGTAGTTCAACATCATAAATTTTCTGCAGCTGCAGTCTTTTGTTGTTTTTGGATGCAAATTTCATTGGTAAAATATGATTTAAGTTCCGATCAAGGATTTTTTGTCTTCCCCATGATAGAACTTTCTAATTTTCGAGTCTTTTCTAAAACCTGTGATATTGTACTGGCCACTGAATAGGATTTGAGAGAAACTAAGTTTCATTCAATGTCATGGAATATTCATTTCATTGGATGCAACTTTATGGTTCTCTTGTTCATTTTGTTTTATCCAGTTACAGAGAATTTCCATTTTTTTCTCCAGTTATTTGGGAGTGAGACCACAAACTGGTTGCTTAAGTATCAGATTTTTTATTTTTTTTTTAAATGGGAAATTCAAAATGCTCGGTGATGCAAATAAGAGAGTGTCTACAATGCCTGCAATTATCCATATATTCCTCACTCTTTTTTAATCAGCTTCAGATTTCCACCTGTTTAGGGTGCTGCACTGCTGCTGGTGCCTCTTAAGGATATTCATGGTATATTGAATGTCAGGCAGAGAAATTTGGAGCTAAAACTTCAAACTGATTAATCAATAATCGAAGGATCAACTAATCGTTCCTTTTAATATTTTGACATGAAAAAATCACAAACATTTAAGAATTAACATGTGGAGAAAAGTGGGGCAAATTAAATAGGATCATGTAAATTCAAATAAATTCTCAAAAGAAATGGGAAATTGCTGAACATGAGGCTGAGGAAATAAATGTATTTATATTTTAGCTAGAAGCATGTTGCAGTTGTCATAAATGAAATCTATAAATACTCTAAACTATGTTTCAATATTCTTAGTTAAAATTCTCAATCTGGTATTTGTTTGATTGCAAGATTCTCCTATTTCTGGAATGTCAGTGTTTCTCTCACTAGTTTGAAGTATGTCAGTTTTGTATGAATACCCATGCAATTAGAATTTTTTTCCACCATAGGAATTTTGGGTTGAATAAAACAGTAGGAGTAGCAGTATCACTTTCCTCTTTATTGCGTTTGAAATAACATTAACCACATGTAAAGTGATCCATGCAAGAAATCTGCTAATTGGTCACATATTGCTTTGTTGTTTTCTGGCCCTTGGCTTTTGGATGTTATTTCTTTAGAACTTCATTATGGAAGTGTTTTCCAAAATATTACCATGATTCAGGGATCTGTAGATTCTTTTATTATTGTCTAGGAAGTATTTGGGCCTACACTATAAAGTTTATGCTTATGATGTTCTTGCATATCTTGCTCAGGTGCAATTTGTCTTCAAACTTCACATTTAATTTGTCTTCTATGATATCGTTTTTACAAATTTTATGATGGTGCCTTGATATGTCGTTCTCCCCCACTAGATCAAGTATGACCTCAATTTTTTTTTCTCCTCAGTGGCATTTAAGTTGTCCAGAAGGAAGATTGATGATTCCTTTAAACTGCTTCACACAATCCTCTTTGGGAGGAGAGGAAAGGTAATACAACTACTGTTGATTTGTTATTTGCTTCTATTTGCACTGGGTGCTCCAAGGAGGTCTAATTACATTATTTCATAAGTTTGCATATTAGTTGCCTGCCAGAGACCAAAGCTAAAATTCATCTTTTTCGAACCTATTTTAATGCAACTTCAGTTCCTTGCTTATGCAGGCAATTCAGATCAAGAGTAATATTTCCCGATTCTCTGGTTTTGTATGGCACGAAAATGAGGTAAGAATTTAAACTTTGCGGAAGATAAATTACTTAAGGTATGAGTGTTACAGTTGGTTACAACAAACTAATTCCTTTTCACCAATATGCAACCCAAGCAAGTTCTAATATTGTGAGAAATTGACTCTCTGTGATCTTCCATATTTATTGCAGGAAAAGCAAAAGCTGAAAGCGAAAGAGAAGTTTGACAAGTGTAATAAAGAAAAGTTGCTGGAATTTTGTGATTTGCTTGACATTCCAGTTGCAAAGGCAACTACAAAGAAGGTTAATATGCCTAATTCCCTTCAACACTCTTAAGTCTTGCTTGCTTCATGTATACTATTGCCTCCCCTGCTAAGAAAGCAACTTCTTGACTGGTGAAAGAACTTTTTGTTTTTCTGCTGTTAATTATCATGCATGCATGCATATTCAATCAAGTCAGAGAACTTATGGTCTGTATATTGTTAATATTGCTGACAAATCAGCAGATAACAATTGTGTGTATGCATCATTGAGATCACAGGTGTACTGCATGACTCTCCTACTTCCATTTTAACGCATCCGGGTCTTGCACTATATATTTGATCCCCGAGTACGTACTTCTTTCTGTGAGTTGAACAAAGATGTGCTGTTCTTATTTAACATAAAATGTGCTTGCAGGAAGACCTCATTGCAAAGCTGATAGACTTTTTGTTGGCACCTCATGCTACAACAACTGTACTACTTGCAGAAAAAGAGAAGGTTATTTTCTTTTTCTATTTTCCTCCCATTTCTTGCAAGTTCAATTTTTAAGATGCCACATATTTCAAGCTGTGTGTTGTATTGTAAGTTTTAAAGTTTCATATGTTATTAGGCAAGCAAGAACAATAAACGCAAGAGGCCAACCAAAAGCTCAGTCTCTGGAAGTTCCTCATCATCACGTTCAGCAAAGGTATGCTGTATCTGATCATAACTTTTCTTTCCCATTTGCAAGAAGGGAATTGGAGAGAGATGTCAATGTTCTCTTATTTCATTGCTTTGGATGATTTCTTTCCCGTAATTTATGTAGCAGAGAAATATAAGTTCTTGTATTTGTTGTAATGCATTTATAGTTTTAAATTACATAATATTTTTCACCATATGATATTGCGTATCTTACAAATCCTGTATGGAAGTTCTTCGATGGTAAATTATTGATTGAAGATTCGCCTTTTTGTAGAAGCATATGTCATCGTTTGAGCAATACTATGAGTTGGAAAACTCTCAGATTTAACTTGTTTTGATGTCTTTCCTGTGGTTTGCATGCTTGGACTTGCTACTATCATTCTTTTCTTTTCATTTTTTTTTGTTTGAAGTTTATATTGTATATTGACAGAGTCAAAGGAAGGATGAGGATTCATCAAAATCAGGTAGGAAGGGCACAGCTGATTCTGAAGAGTCAGAAGAAGAAAAAGGAGAGGAGGAAGAAGAAGAGGAAGAGGAAAATGTTGAAGAAAATGAAAACGGTCTTCCTGACAACTCTGATGCTGAGATGCCTGAGCATTCTGAAAATGAGGAGAATGAATCTGAAGAGGAATCTGAAGAAGATGTTGTTAAGCGCAAAAGAAGCTCAAAAACATCAGCTAGAAGGAAGGAATCTGCTGGGAAAGCTAAATCCAAGAAAACAACTTCAGTAAAATCCAATCCACCAAAAGTTGCAACTAAAAAGGCTTCTTCAATACACTCTGAAGCTGATGATGATAGTGATGCAAGTCCAAAGGTTTTCTCAAGGAAAAAGAAAAATGAAAAAACAGCAAAGGAGAAGTCCTCAACTCCTGCAAAATCACCTTTGAAGGCAAAAACTGGTAAATTCTTTTCCTTCTTGTTTGGCTTAGGTTTGAGTGTCCAAAATAATGATATGAAGTCTGAAGATGTAACAATTTAGTAATCATCAATCCTTCAATTAATTTCCATCTTAATGATTATAAAATTGATAATTGAAGCTTTGTTTTTCCTTAATCAGGTAAAAGGGCTGCTAAAGGAAAGGCAAAAGCTACTGCAAAGGGGGAGAAATTAAAGCTAACTGATAATGAACTTAGAGATGCCATATGTGAAATTCTTAGGGAGGTGGATTTCAACACGGTAAGATTCATTCCTAGTTGGTTGCTCATTCAAAGGTAAAATAGCAGTTAAAAAGATAATGTGAATGCATTCTATGTTTTTTGTTATAAGGTTAATAGTTAAATTTAGCCATCTTTGTTGCTCATATGGCTGCACTGAGTTCCTTTTGAACTGCTCAAAAGGGTTTCTGGTACTCCTTAAATTTGATTTTTTTTTACTTGTGTTCTCTTCAATTGGATTGTGCCAATCCATTGGTGCTCTTTACTTCTTCACATTCCAAGCTGTGGCTGTTCTTCAAGAGTTGCTAATTGAAGGATCTGTTTGCTTCTCACTGGGAAATCTTCTTTTCCCATTAAGCAAGTGATTTTATGTTTTTGTATTCTTGTACCGGTTAAGCTCATTTTTGGAAACTCAAGCAGCAACCTAATTTTTGCAGGCTACATTCACCGACATTCTGAAGCAACTAGGTACGCATTCTTTGCCTGTGTTGCTTATTTAAATTTCGAATTCCATCTGCGTCTAACTCTGGAATATTAAATGTGATTTCATAATCTTGTTTTGTTTTAATCAAGGATTTGAACAAGAAGCCTTCTTCTGATATGTCAATGCTAGAAAAGATCTTTTTTTTTTTTTTTTTTTTTGTGAATGTTAGGCTTGTATTTTAATGTTGGCTGACAAATATGTTAACGGTGTTCAGCTCGTCAATTTGATACTGATCTGACTGAAAGAAAGTCGTCAATAAAACTGATGATCCAAGAAGAGCTCACCAAACTAGCTGATGAGGCGGATGATGAAGAGGGAGAGGGAGAGGGAGAGGGTGATGCTGAGAAAGATGAAAATCAAACTGTCGGTCAGGAGGTTGAAGCCTGATATGTATCTTGAGTACTAGCCAGAGTACAGTGGCTATTGATGCTGCCATTATATAGCTGTAATGTCCACCTAGTTATGCGAACATACTACTTATTAGTCTCGGTAAAGCCAGCAATGTAATTTTATTGTAATGTGTAATTTGCTGGCACTGCAAAACTTATATTTTTCTAGGAAATGTAGAGCTGCTGAAACTTCAAACCACTAAAGCTGTGTTGCAGGATAACACAGCATATGTACACATTAACATAAGATGTAGGAATTTTTTTGCCCTTATCAGTAATTAAGCTGACCCTTCAAACTATTTTTGTGCCCTCATCAGTAATTAAGAGTTTTATATCCAATACAAAACTCCAATAATTTACAGTTTTACACAGCCTCCAATAATAACTTACAGACGTATTTACAAGCAGTTGACAAAAGTCAATTTCATGAATTTTTGTTTTATCCGAGTTTGGAAAATACTTAAAAGATTTATTGAATGGACCTTTTGAGAAAAGGGGAGTGGGAATTTCTTATAAATTATGATTAAAAAGGCATGAAATTGTGGAATTGAGGGAGTTTGACAGTGACTTGTATTTTCATGTAACACAGTAGAGAGTGAGTGAGTACTGGTGCTTTTTGACCTAAAACATCCACCACCTCCACCACTACCTACCTCTTTTGCTCTACTTCAATTGGTGGTGGATCAAATCAACATGTTTCTGACGCGGATTCACATGGATTTCACCACTTCTTCTTCTCCTTCCATCAAACCTTCATCTTCATTCTTCAACCATCTACACATTTACATTATCCTTTCAAATATATCAATTTTGTTACAATTCTTAATTTTTATGTCTGGAAATTACAAACTATACATTTGAATTCTATATATATATATTTTCTTAATCAAATTTACAAATGAATTCTACTAAAGTACTCAATTAAAATAGTAAATTATATATACCCTTTTCTAAACTTAATTATATGTTTCAAGGAAAAAGAATTTGGTTCCTATCTCAACCTTTTTTTTTTATTTTTTTAAATGCGCAAGTCCTGATATCAATCCTCGGTAAATTACAATTTATATTATTAAATTCATAAAAAATAATTAGTAATTGTTTTTCGTGAAATTAATAACATAAAATCGAATTATGCAAACTGCGACCTACTAAAATTAATTTCGAGACTCCATAAATACAATTCAACACGTGATTTGATTAAAATAAAATAAAATTTAAAAAAAAAAAAAGAGAGAGGAGAGCATCAAGTGCTATCCGCACCAATATGTCAAAAAATCCTAATAAAAAAGTTGAAACTTTTTTCTCCAAATCATAATTAAAGCAGAGTGAAATTTCATTTTCAAATTGAGAAAAGTGTAGTCGAATATGTTACAATGTGATTGGTTGCATACTTCTAAGTGTCCTTTTCAAGGGGGCTTTTCCACTGCCGTATCATCCACGCTATACCTGTTATTACTTATTTTTTAAGATATTATTATTTTTTTATTCATCAAACATTATGTGTCAGTGTTCCTCAAAACTCTTTTTTTTTTTTTTAATTTAATTATCCCATTTTCAGGATCAATTACTCTAAAAATGAAAATATCAAAATAAACATTTGTAGCCTTCAAGCCATGCTCCACTTCTTTAGTGGAGCACTCATCAAAAAAAGGTCATAAACAAATAATTCAATAATCAGAATTAGTGTGTTGTTGGCAACTTGTCTTTTGTTGATAATAATATTTAGTGCATGGTTAATCAATACTTATAATAATTCTTTAGTAATCAATGTAAAAATAAAATAAATTAAGGGTTTAAAGTGTAATTTGATGAATAATGAAAGTTACCTATTCTCTTTCCTTTACTTTTTTCCTCTCATAATTTATTGGAAGGTCACCAAGAACAGCTATTCTCTCCTAACTCTCTATTCAATTCTCAATTTATGAGTACATATATATATATATATTTTTTTTTATCAACGTTTAATTTTAGTTATATGTTATAATTCATCTCATTTCATATTCCAAGTATTTACAGTAGAATAATATATTTCACGCCATTAAGTTGTATAAAATTCAATTTAATTAAAATAAATTTTCAATATGAAAAATATTGGAAAATAATTGAGTATTATATATATTGAAAAGATTCTTAAATTCTTACTATTAATTTACAGGGTGAGCAACAATTTACGTCTGTGTTATATATATATATATAACATAAAAAAAAAAAAACCCCCACTGCCTTTGTTCTTTTTGGCTTTATAAAATCCTCTTTTAGGCATTTTTTCAGCAATCTTTACCTTTTTCTCTTTTTCTCAAAAGGCAATATATAATAATGACAGGTGTCAACTTACCCTACTTTCAAAATAACCTCCATTAAACTTATATATATATATATACACCACAAAGTTTTTTAAGTATGATCTCATTTTTTTTTTGTGCTCAAGTTTGACCCTTTGTGCTTAATTTTGTTTTGTACTTACCAAAATATTAGGCTTAATTATTGTACTCCATCATAACTAAAAGACTATCCAATCAATTTAAACAAACTAAAACTAAAACAATAAATTTTTTTATCTTAAATAAATATTTTCAATAATTAAAATAATTAAAAAAAGAATCTCATAATTTAAAAAAAAAAATTGTTTAAAATAAATGTACATTTTCTTGTTCTTCCTTGCATTTCTCATCTTATGTGACAATTACATAATAATAATTCTTTTTCGAATTTTTTTAGAGTTTGAAATTATAACCAATTAATAAATATAGACACTTTTTTTATCTTTTCTCTTAACTTCAATATCCCTTTATATGTTTAGCAAAAAAAAAAAAAAAATTCAATATCCCATATAATATGTGAATACAAATAAAACTTTGCTGTAAAATCTACCATTTGCTTCAATATATATATATATATATATAGTAAGTTTACGATGAGAATTGAGAAGAACAAAAATAGTAACTTAAAAGAATCAGGAAAAGGGTAAAGAAGATTGACCACGTGCAAATACAAAATCTACAGTAGAGATTAAAGCGCTGTGGAAAGATCCTGCGGTGTAGAAGCCAGCCGTATAAAGAAAACACTTATCGACAAACAACGGTGTATAAGTAGCCACGTAGTCGCAACCATGCTCATTATTAAGCCCATCGCTGCATCCAACGGACCCAACACATTCGCTCCCAAAATTCCTCTCCCAAATCTTCTTCTCCAATCCAACCTGCTCTGCACTGCTACTACCAAACTTGTTTCCCAAATTTCCATGGAATCTTTATTCATCTCTTCCATTTTCATATAACTTAACTCTTCATCCCAAAGTTTCATGCATATTCATTTAACCTAACATTCTCGGAAACAAAACCTCCTCCTTATGGCTGATTCTGACAACGATTCTGGAGGTCCGCATCACCATGGAAATTCTTCAAACGCACATGACTCCTCTCCCAGAGAACAAGACCGATTCTTACCCATAGCCAACGTAAGCAGGATCATGAAAAAGGCACTTCCAGCAAACGCTAAAATCTCCAAAGACGCCAAAGAGACTGTACAGGAATGCGTCTCTGAATTTATCAGCTTCATCACCGGAGAAGCGTCGGATAAGTGTCAGAGAGAAAAGAGAAAGACTATCAACGGTGATGATCTTCTCTGGGCTATGACTACTCTAGGTTTTGAAGAGTATGTGGAGCCTCTTAAAGTTTATTTGCAGAGGTTTAGAGAAATCGAAGGAGAGAAGACGGCTGTGACACGTGAGAAGGACGCTCCAGGCAATGCAGGTGGGTTTAGTGTGGATGGATATGGTGGGTACCAAGGCCACGTGTACGAGCCAAGTGGTGGGTTTTATAATCAGATGGGTGGTGGAGGTAGTGGTGGATCAGGCTTTAGTGGATCTGGAGCCAGTTTGGGGAGGCCCAGTTAGCTTTAACGGGTGTATCGAGAGACGATGTTGAATGTTGTTGGCCCAATTGAATCACTGTACAGTTGAGGTGAGATTCATCGTACGGCTGTACCAGGCGGTGGCGATTTGTGTACGCATTTGATACAGGTAGTGAAGCTGAGGAATGATGATTGGATCGGATCAACAATGGATTATGAATGAATGAACTCAACATAGAAAATTATATTTACGTTTATGCCATTTTAATTTTAGTTTAGTATGATGATACTGATTGGAACACTTACGATTTTTATGTAAAGAATGATAAGTACATATGGATTAAGGATATATATGTTTTTTTTTTCCGTGTGAAAACAATTTTATATTGTGATTAAATAAGAATACAAATTAGGCCATTGTTGTGAATATAAATTAGAAGAAGAAAATATAGAATGTGTTGCAAAATAAATTCACATGCAGAAAAAAAAAATAATAATAATAATAAAAAGGGTTCACGTGAAAGCGAAAGTGAGAAATTGAAGACAAGAGGAACATTACCAGTTACCAGGGGTAAGGACAGTCGCGTCCTGCCAAGTAACGGCTACTTTTAGCCGTCACAAAACAACACTAACCCCACCTATTCCCAACGGTCAAATTTTCTTCTCTCATCAATATAACATAACCAAACCAAAAACACTCACCCACTGCCTTTGTTCTTCTTGGCTTTTTAAAATCCTCTGTAGGCATTTTTTCAGCATTCTTTACCTTCTTCTCTTTTTCTAATATATGGCGAAAATGATGCAAAGACTCTTTCTACTTGTTTTGATCGCTTTCAGTGTTTTTGACTCTTCGATTATTGTACAAGCAGACAACAATGCCCCTGCACCTTCGCCTACAAAAGTGACGCCGTCTCCTTCATCTTCTCCTCCGCTAACCTCTCCCACTTCAACTCCGGTCAAATCTCCGAACGCTGCTCCTTCTATTTCTCCTGCTAAATCTCCTTCTTCTTCTTCTTCTTCCAGCCCTTCTCTATCTCCTTCAAAGTCTCCTTCAAAATCCCCTGCTGTCAGTCCCGCCACGCCACCCCCCACCCCAACTGCTGCTATTCCATCTCCAACTCCGACTGCGTCCCCTCCAGTTTTAGCACCAAACCCTACTCCACCCCCATCCGTGTCCACCCCGGTGACCGCTCCCATTTCGTCTCCTGTCTCTAGCCCAACTGTATCGGAGGGCCCGGCTACTTCAGCGACCCCGGAGGCATCGGCCAGCATTCCTTCCAGTTCCGCGACTCCTGTAGAGGCACCGATGGTTTTCCCTTCCAGCAGTAGCCCGCCGATTTCGACTCCCGCAAGTTTGTCACCGGACACCGCGGCAAGTCCGGTCAATGATGAATCGGGTTCAAGGTCCATGTATGAGGTTCGGGTCATTTTGAGTGGGTTAGTGGGACTTGGATTAGGGGGTGCCTTGGCTTTGGCGCTTTATTAGTATTTATTTTACTGATAATTACTTAATTATTCATTTCATCTATTCTTCGGTTATTAGTTAGAAATTTATTGTCATTAGGGATAAATACAGCGTTTCGAACAATTTTATTGGCGTTTCGATAATTTTTCCAATTTTTCTTTAAACTCTAAAATATTATTTTTCTGTGGATTTACTAATGCATTTCGCACCGATATGCACATTATGCGGCACTGGTGTTTATTTTAATAAGAAGTACTAAACATTTTAGAATGTTAAAAAAAATGCTACAATGATTTCTTAAATATTTACATTATTATGAAGCGGGATAGTTATTTTATCTAATTATACTATATATAAATTTAATTATATATATTTATACATAATTAATTACCAAGAACAAGAGAATAAAAAGAATATACGAGTGTATAAATCAATTTATAAGGGGTTATTCTAATTTAAGGAATCAAGTTTTTGTATTAGGTATGCAACTGTTGTGTTATATAGAGAGGGATCTACGGCCTTTATTGGTTCTATGTCCAGCTCAAATCTCATTAGTCAACGTCCGGTAACTTATTGTATATTTAAATTTTTGAGATTGTAACCATTCGTTGTTATATGTAATTTATAACGTGGTCTTGTGGTAATGCCCAACTTTCAATTTCGTAATAATTAAATTCAAGGAGCTACATGAAATTTTACCGAACCTAATTGCATCTTCATACTAAGATGAAGGACTAAAGAACAATTATATCCAACACAGCATAAAACAAATCTTGCTCATTGTGCACACTCTTAATGTCCCTGAGGCACTTGCTTTCTGCCAAACTCTCACTTTGCAGAAGGCCGAATTGTTAGAGCATTCCCAATTATTTAGATGTTTAATGGATTCTTGAATTCAAAAAACGCAAATAATCAAGGATTATAGCAACTTAAAATCAATAATGCACAATTTTGTTTCTAAGAAAGCGACTCTTCTTCTATCTACTCTCATGTTTATCCATTTGGATAACTATATCCACGTAGGATTTTCTAGTTTCCTAATTCAGCCTTTTGTTGTCTCTTTATTTATCCCAAACTTCTAAATCTCTCTCTTTAATACGAACTTCCCGATTTTTATTTTTTTATTTTTTTTACTTATAATTTAACATGTTTCTTGTAGGTTCAATGTGGTACAAAAAGCCTTTAATAAAATATAAAAATAAATAAATACATTTCATTATTATACACTACACACAATAAAAAAAAATCTTAAAATTTGTTATTTATGGATAACAAATATATATTTTTCAAAAAAAAAAATACAAATTTATATATATAACGTTTCATTTGAATGAATAATTACGAGTATGTATGCATTATCCATTGGGTCATTTTTATGTGATAAATAAAATATTACATTATAAAAAATTGTATGATACGTTTTAATGTAAAAACTTATACGGAAATTGCAAGTATAAAATTTCATTTGAATGAGTAATTTTTTTGCCATTTATTTATTTTCGGTACATGTCAGCATTTTATTGATGAAGAATGATAATTACATTATCAAAATAAAGTTCTTAATAAAAAAAAAAATTGAATGCTTACAAGTATTTTGTTCAATTACAATGTTAGAAGGGACAAAATTGCTAAAAATGAAAAGATAAACTTGAAAAATTGCAAATATCTGAAAATTAAAAAAATATTGTAAGCCGTTGAGCAGAGAATTTACATAAACAAGTTTGTGGCATCCATCTTTCTCTGACTCTGCCTCTCTACTAGAGAGAATCAGGGGATCATTCCACGTAGTATAAATGGCCGCCAACGGAGGAGTTGCTCGAAGGTGCGCCGGCAGGAGGAGCTGTATGTTAAGAGAAACGAGCTTCTTCGAACGGAGAAAAACGCGAACCAATCTTCGAAACGTTTCGATGATCCCTCTCTTCAAAAGGCATCCCTTCTATCCTCGGTGGCGATTGCTAAGTGGAAACTACCGCATTTTGAGGTCAGCTTTCATTCACATTTTTCTGTGTTTGGTTCCTTGGAAAATAAAAAAGCGATTGAAGGAAAATTTCACATTTCTTGCTTTATTTTGTATAATTAGCTGAGTAGTATCGTCGAATTGAACCAGTGTGTGTTTATTTTGGAACTGATTAACAGAAGAGTTTCATTTAAAACTGGTTTAAGACATAGTCACTTATCTAATTGTGTATTTTTATTTTTTATTATTGCTCATTAATGTTCTCAAAGAAATTTAAAAATAATCTTAAGGAAAGAGTAGTATAGATGGTGAAAATGGTCTTAAAGCTAATTCAAGTAGATAAAAGAGACACCCATGCGCCAAATCCATTCTAAATTGCACACACAATCACTGATTTAATGTCTCAATGCCTACCAAATCCTTTTAAAGTTGCCTTGCTGCGTGTTTAGGACACTGATGTTGCTAGGGAAACAGTGTCCAATCATGATGATGTAGATTGTGATAGCAAATTTAATTTGTAATTGGCTACTTTACAATCTTAGTTTTGTATTTTCATCAAAATTTTATGCTATTATTTGTTTGTTGCTCTATATCAAATTTGTTGGCTATTGATTCTTGTGTTGATATGATATCTATAATAAATATCTTGATCTTCTTGTCTTGCCACAGCATGGATGCTCGAGAGAAATCAAGATCCACAATATTGGAGTTGTCAAAGGGAAAGAGGGTCCCCATATTTGTCATGATGCCTGTGGACTCCTTTGGAATGGATTCATCTGGAAGTCCAAGGATCAGAAAGTAAGTTTTGCTATAATGTATTTCTGGCATGCACTCTTGCTCTGCATCATGTTTTGCAAATTTTCTAACCTCCTAGAAAATATGGGGCCAAGATCAAACTATTATCTCACCATGCTATTCATGTTTTAGATCATTCTAAATTTATATTTATAAACCTTGATTAAATAGCCACTGTAGTTTCCAACTGATATTTATATGGTTACATACACATGCATGTTTTGGAATGCTAGTCTAATGCCATCTATCATGTAGCAAGTTGACAAAAATTGCTCGTGACTTTCGATTTTGCATCTCTTAATATCTTCATTTTATGATTTATTTCCATTTCCATTGGTTTTCATGAATTGAAACATTTATTGTCATTCTTTTTTTTTTCAGAATCAAGGCCTTAACTATATCTCTAAAAGCACTCAAGTTGGCAGGTGTATATGGAATTGCTGTCGAGGTTTGGTGGGGAATTGTGGAACGTTTTTCTCCTCTTGAATACAATTGGCTTCTTTATGAGGAACTTTTCAGACTCATTTCTGAGTCTGGGCTAAAGTTGCACGTTTCCTTATGTTTTCACTCAAACACTCACCAGCCTACTGGAACTGGAGGTGCAAGTCTTCCATTGTGGATTCTGGAGGTCTTCCTGTTTCTCTATTGTGTTAATTTGAACGGAAAAAAAAAAAAAAAAGATTTCAACTTAACTGGAAACTGGAAGTCTGGAATGTGTCATATACATGCTTGAATGCACAATTATCCAATTGAAATGTAGCAGCGTTCAATACCTTTTTCCCCTGGGACCACTAAATGTGCTATATTTTAGTGTTCTGTTGGTGCCCTTGATTGGTTTATTGATATGTGAAGAGAATATGAAGATACTGAACTACAAATACATATTACATCTGACTTCATATGCATTTTTTTTTCCGAAACTTGTATAAAAACTATGGAAGTTAATGTATTATTCCTTTTCCAGATTGGTTCTGAAAATAAAGATATATATTACCGAGATAAAGATGGATTCGCCAATGATGATTATCTTACCCTAGGAGTGGACCAACTTCCTCTGTTTCATGGTCGGACAGCCCTCCAATGTTATGAGGACTTCATGCTCAGTTTTGTTAACAAATTTGACTCGTTTATAGGAAACGCGATTGAAGAAATTAGTGTTGGTCTTGGTCCTTCTGGAGAACTTAGGTACTACATAGCTATCATTTTATGGACAAGTATGAGTAAGTCGTAACATTTTTTAATGGCTGCTTTGTGTAGATATCCTGCACATCCTCCTGGAAATGGTAGATGGGAATTCCCTGGCATTGGTGAATTTCAATGTTATGACAAATACATGTATGCTATGCTCTTTCACTTATTGTCTTATGCTGACCATTATCTTTTGAATATTTACAACTTTGTTTATTCTTAGGATGGAGGACTTAAAAAAGGCTGCATGTCAGGAAGGAAAACCTCAGTGGGGAGAAAGAGGACCTCAAAATGCTGGTTGTTATAACAGTCTTCCACCAGGAGTTCCTTTTTTTGAAGATGGACAAGAGAGCTTTCTTTCTGACTATGGTTGTTTCTTCCTTGTACGTATCCTACTAGCTCAATTTGATTTGTCTGAGGCTCACATCATATTTGCTTCGTTACTCCCAATGTAGCATAGTTAAGGAATATTTATATAGATGGTTGTTAACAAAGAAAAAGCCACATTGTAGCTTAGTTTACCAATGACCCCTTATCTATAAAAAAAAAAAAAAAATTGTCATATATTTTTTTTCCTCATTCAAATTGTCGCTGTTGTTCTGGTGAAAAGCTGCAAAATAATATCACTATATTTTTTCCTCATCCAATTTGGCCCCTTGAAAGTAAAATAAGGTTTGACTACTTTTATTCTTACCTTTCATGAAAAACTAAAATAAAAATAGAAAAAATAGAAGTTAAGGACATTCTTTCATATATATTATGTGAGAACCAAAACAATAAATAGTGAAAATTGAAAAAGGGGTATTATATTTTCAAACAATTGGTGGTGGTGTTCAAACAAAAAAATTCATTTGCCTTATTTTTTAATTTTCTACCTATTCCATTGACAGACCAAAATATGTAAGCTGTAGTTGGCATTAATATTCATTTATTTGAAGAAGCCTAACGTTTGATTTTAACTTGTGTAGGAAAAATACATTCACAGTTTCATAGTTAGATTTATTTATTTGTATAAATCAATTCAGATTATGTTGTGCTGATAAATAGGTTGTCTATTGTAAAATTTTAGTCGTAGCTAATCAATCAGTACAAATTTAATTTACCAGTTTCTAACTTTTATCCCTTCTCCTTCTCCTTGTCTTCCAAACTTTATATCCTAAATTTCATCTCAATTGACAATAAACCCTGCCATGCATTTTTATGCGTGTATGGGGCAAACTTGAATGCTCATGTATAAGTATTTTTGTCCACCTTAGCTTAAATTCCTTGTTCTGTCCCTGGTTTTTATGTAGTTATGACTATTTCTGCTACTAATTTATTGATTAAATTGCATTATTTTATTGACTTACCAAGATCAATCATCAAGGTTTTGGAAAGAGATTCTCATTCTATTCTACTTGAGTTTGTTGCAGAGGCTAGCTCAATGTCATGAAAAGAACACTGTTTTTAGTTAAATTGAGCTGAGTACTTTCCAATGAGGTTATGTTCCTGTGTAGATTTGCTGATAATTAAATAATAGATGCACGATCTACGCTGCCTTGATCTGGAGACAAATTTTTTATTATTGTTCTTTCTTAATCTTTATTGTCACTGATGAATATGCATGAAAGCAACTAAGATTTGGCAATTATTGGGTTATCAAGGGCATAGGTAGTTTTTAATGTTATGTTGACTATTTGCAGGAATGGTACAGTGGTAAGCTTATTGGCCATGCAGATGATATTCTGGCAAAGGCAGCCAATATTTTGAAGAAGTATCAAGAGAATACGCAAACGCCAGTTATTTTGGTTGCTAAAATTGGTGGAATATATTGGTGGTACCAGACAATATCACACCCAGCCGAACTTACAGCTGGCTACTACAACACTGCTTTAAGGGATGGTTATGATCCTCTTGCTTTGGTGTTGTCTCGTCATGGAGCCGCCTTGCATATATCGTAAGCTTCAGCGCTACTGCATCCTGATTTAATAAAATATGTGTAGAAGATTAATTTTTCTGGTACCAATACTTGGTTTATGCATGGAAGCCAACATGATGGCACTTCCCTGTTGGATTGCGGATCACACCTTGCAAAATCTCCATGTGAGACTTGGTTGGTCTAGTATATCAACTTTTGAATCATTCTTTTGGCAGATTGGCAAATCGCAAGAAAAATATAGGAGCAGAAAAAAGTCAAAGGTTAAAATGAATTGTCTAGTTATATCATGACATATCATCAGAGTTGTTAACCTGCGTTCTGAGACTGTAGTCTGTTAGTGTCTTGGAAATATGATATGTACACTTCTTTACACATTTTCTCTCCAATGCATTATGTTTGTGGATCCCCTAAATGATGTTCGCTTGGAAGCTGCATGCCATTTTGAGTACCTTCTTAAAGTACGCTCATATGTTTGATTATTTTTTTTATAGCTGCTTAGAAATGGTGGACAGTGAAACTCCGCCAGCCTATTGTTGCAGTCCTGAAGGATTGGTCCAGCAGGTGAGGGTTCTTTCTCAATAAATGATATTTGCTTTCCTTCTTTGGCTGTGTAATTTGAAGTCCCTGTCTTTGAATTGCTTAAAATTGTCTTACTATTCAATTGATAAAATCTAATTATATGATCACAACTTAAATTGAAAGTACAACGTTACGCCATACTGCATAGCCATTTTGTCATGTTTCTGACAGGCAGAGGAATATGTTATGTGCACCTCCTCATATTTCATAACTGCAATGAATTTTGGAATTTTTCTGAATCTCTGTCTTTCAATTATCACTGCCTCTCGTTAGTGCCTTCTTCCTTCATCTTCATCAGCTTGATTCTGACTTTCTTTGGACTTATCTTTTGATTAGATTGAAACATAATGCACTGGGATTTACCATTGGTTACCAATTTCTATCGTTCATGGTTAAAGATTGACAATAATATTATCAAAAGGCAGTTCATTAAAAGAATGTGGATTACCTCTTGTCAAAAAAGTTTATTTAATTTCGTTTTACAATTTCTGGGTGCATCAAGATTTACTCTTTCTAATTGCTAGTGTATGTGTGACAAATTTTCCCTTGAACGTCATTATGTAGTGCACAGTGATGATACATTTTCGGGACAGTATTGTTTGAGAACAAATTTATCTGAATTTATTTTGTTCATATCCGATACATGTTTCCCCTTCCATTGAATTAATTTGATTTCACCCAGATACGGACCATTTCAAAGAAAAGGATACATTTGATCGGAAGAAATTCCATTGAACGGTTTGATCAGGTAAATTTCTCAAACATATCTAGAGGGTGCTTTGGAATACCAGTGACCTTCCATTTTAGCTTAGCCAAAGTAATTGTATTTATTGTATTCAGTCTCTGTTACAACTAAACAAATCTAGTTCAATTTCAATTCATCATAACCATGTTCAGTTGATTCAAAGCTATGATGAATAATGCATATCAAGAATTAGTTTTTGTTGGGATAATGTTCAAATTTTTGACATATGACTCTGCCACTGAAATTCCTTTGTGATATATTGACATTTTGAAATCTAGTGAAACTGCTGATATGCTGGGATGCTTTATGGAGTCAACATAAATTCTACCTATGTAGATGCTGCTTTATCTCAAATGTTGACTAGAAGAAAAGAAAGAATTCCAATGATTCAGTTTTAGTTTGAGGTTGAAATGTTGGAAAAAGAAATTGCAAATTTGTTTGAAATTTATGTGAAGAATTGATTACTTGATCTCATAAGTTTTTTTTCTTTTTTTATCTCTTTTCTGGCTTTGATGTCCTGCAGTATTATATATAAGTTATTAACTTGTTTGCATCAATGACTTATGTCCTTGTCCTCATATGCTCTTTTAAGTTTTAACTGAAATAATCTTAAATTGGTTTCATTCTTCTGAGGTCAAACTTGTAATTTGCTCCACTCGTATTGTCTCTCTGTTTTTCATCTACAGAATCTTGTATATGTAATCTGTGTTTGTATGCATGTAGTACCTTGTTCTCTTTCTTATTCTTTACTTACATAATATATTCAACATTCTTTTTTCTTTTTTTTTTTTTTTGCAGAAAGGACTAAAGCAAATACTTGCTAACTGTTATCATCCGCAAGCAGAAGCTGTAAGGTCATTTACTTATTTCAGAATGAATGATAAAATTTTTGCAGTTGAAAACTGGAATAATTTTGTCCCCTTTGTTAGAAAGATGAGCCTGGAATTGTAAGCTGCTATAGAACCTTTTGATCTAACTTGGATTTTCACTTTACTTTTAAGAAGAGTAGTGTCTCCTGCCCCTATAATTTTTTTTTAACATGGGGGATTGTAAAATCTTATGTAAATTCCCAATGATTACCAATTTATTGTTACATCTCAATTGTTTCTTTTTGAGACCTGAAATTGATAGCAGTGAGATTAACTTGTTTCCAAATGAGCAATAACTAACAAACTGAAACAATATTTAAATAAATGGGAGCAGTTGTTTAGCTCAGCTCTGCCTAACATCGTTTGCCTCTCTGACAATAAAGAGCTCCAGCAGGAGGAGAGGTATTTGTTAAAATTGACACTGGTCTTGCCACCATGCTTGATGCCTTAATATAGCTTGGAGGACCTTTTCACCAGGTGTAAAGAAAGCACCATTGAGCATTATATCTCCATCTGATCTCCAATTCCAACTCTTCCACTGCTCACTCTCCTGGTAAGTTTTCACGGTTTTACCTGAATGAGAAGTAAATTTTTAAAATCTCAAGGGAGATGAGGGTTGTAACTGCTACTAGGGATCAAGGGAATGGGGTCTGACCGAATGCTCATCAAAGTTTGTTATCCCAGTCCAGCCTTACCTACCAAGTTATTGGACCAGAATGCTGCAGTCTGGTATTGTTTTATCATTTTATAAATGAGCTGTTTTCATCCCCAAGTGGGCTGATAAAAGTCAGCTCTCCTGGCCATAGTTTAATTAAGTGATTGAATTTTGTCAGCAGCTAAAAGTTCAATTTGATATTTGGTACGATATATTCCTTTTGTGGTACAGAGATCTTGTTTTAGTGATAATTTAGGTGTGGCAGTTTCAGAAACTTGCCTCCGTTTCATTTGTTGCAATGAAGACATTCCCCTACATATCCCACCCACTGCATATGTTATTTACAATGTTAAAATATCCATGCCTGCACCTGCAATTCGTTTGATACATGATTACAACAATGTTCTTTGCTAAGACTTAAGAAATAGGGATCAGTAATGAAATGAAGATGAAAGTATTGTCTTTGTTTTATATAGAGTGGTGGAATTTTCCAGTTACCTAGGCATTCTTTGAGTCAGACCTTCACCGAAAAAGTTGAAGGGAATAATGACTTGCACATTCTATTCAGCGATGAAATCATCACTGTGACCCATGAGCATAACTTCATTATGATGAAACATGTAGTTGTTTGAGATTGTTATAGCTGTTGAGCCAACTACAGCATCAATTAGTCCACCACTACAGTTAGCTAGTGTACAATGATCGATCCACACGTCCCTGGATGCAAATATAGATATGCCATCGCCATCTGAGATAGCTCTGAATCCAGCATGTTTTGGTGTGTCCCTCACCACTGTATTTCCAACTGGTACACAGTCCCAAATGTATATATTATGTATGATAATGTTGGTCACCTTTTGAATTGTTATGCATGGTCCACCTGCTATGTGAACATTATATCCTCTTCCATCTATTGTCTTATACGAGTTCATTATAAGTTCTTCCTTCAATGTGATGGCCATGTCATTGTCAAAAATGATCCATAGGGGTTTTTCTTGGATGACACCATAGCGAAGAGTGCCTGGAATTGGATTGACAGGATCATCATTTTCAGAATCTGTCACCACATAAAACTGGCTCTCTCTACCACCTATTGCATAGTATCCAAACCCAATTGCACAGTCGGCCAGCATTTTCCTGTTATTTTCCCATGCTGGGTCACATCTCCAACAATCATCAATTGGGTTACTAGTTCTGCATGACACTTGATCTAGCTTTTTTCTTGTTAGATTCTGTGTAAATACATGCAACAGCACTCAGAAAGAAAACAGAAGTGTTTTTATCAGAAAATGAAACTATATGTGTGTGTATGTGTTTTCCGAGCACTCGGTTGCTTCTGGTTGTTGAGTCGGAGCATGCATGGAAGATATGGAAGTGGCGAGAGAGATGACGGCATTTTATCAGGAAAGAAACAGTAAGGTAAACTCACCTACAACATTATTGGATTAAAACTAAGGAGAGCATGAATATGTTGATACAAAGATTAACCATAAGAAAGACAATAAGATGTGCTTAGAATTAAGGTTGGATAGTGAAGGACACCGAACACCGAAAATATTGGTTCTTTTGTGAATCCTGCCATTGTTGAGGCCGAATTTAAATTGTAGAATTGGAGTACAGAAAAGAGTTAGTAGATAGAAGTAGGGTACAGGTTGCCTGCATTATTTTTGCAGTGAAAGTAGAGCTGCAATTAGGGGACCCAATATTTAGTTATATGATCCCTATTCCCTTCAGATTTTAAACCCGCCAAATTAATTCTTCAACTTGGTGCTTCTGTTTATTGATTTCATAGATCTTATTCATTAATCTAAAATCAGAGATATTAAAGTACCATTAGAGTTTACATTCTAAGTTTTGAACAACAATCAAAATATGCTAAACAATCAACATATGCTGTTAAGTGTTGATTTACATGTCTCTGACCAATTTAATTTAACAATTTTAATTATTAGAATATAAATCAAACTACTACTAATAATAATTTTTAAAATTTATTGAACCAATAACTAAAATATTAGTTTTAAAATAATTTTTCTTTTATTTAATGTATATCTTTTTAGCAATTTTAAAATGAATATATAATCAGTAGTAAGTAAATTGACAATTATCCAAGTTTATAAAGTAAATTAAGTAATATATATCTGTAAAAAATGGACTAATTAATTAAATACTACTGTTACATACACAGATTTTTTTTTTTTTTTTTTTTTTTTTTTTTTTTTTTTTTTTTTGGGTTTTTTTTTATTATTAATAAATGGTT